>JANJGN010000900.1:5000-10000 GCA_026770705.1 Isurus oxyrinchus | reverse complement strand
TCTCTCTATCTCACTATCCCTCTCTCTCTATCGCACTGTCCCTCTCTCTCTATCTCACTGTCTCTCTCTCTCTATCTCACTCTCCCTCTCTCTCTATCTCACTCTCCCTCTCTCTCTATCTCACTGTCCCTCTCTCTCTATCGCCCTGTCCCTCTTTCTCTATCTCACTGTCCCTCTCTCTCTATCTCACTATCCCTCTCTCTCTATCTCACTCTCCCTCTCTCTCTATCTCACTGACCCTCTCTCTCTATCTCACTATCCCTCTCTCTCTATCTCACTGTCCCCCTCTCTCTATCTCACTGTCCCTCTCTCTCTATCTCACTGTCCCCCTCTCTCTATCTCACTGTCCCTCTCTCTCTATCTCACTCTCCCTCTCTCTCTATCTCACTGACCCTCTCTCTCTATCTCACTCTCCCTCTCTCTCTATCTCACTCTCTGTCTCTCTCTATCTCACGCTCCATCTCTCTGTATGTCACTCTCCCTCTCTCTCTATCTCTCTGACCCTCTCTCTCTATCTCAATGACCCTCTCTCTCTATCTCACTCTCCCTCTCACTCTATCTCACTCTCCCTCTCTCTCTATCTCACTGGCCCTCTCTCTCTATCTCAATGTCTCTCACTCTCCCTCTCTCTCTATCTCACTCTCCCTCTCTCTCTATCTCACTGACCCTCTCTCTCTATCTCACTGTCCCTCTCTCTCTATCTCACTGTCCCCTTCTCTCTATCTCACTGTCTCTCACTCTCTCTATCTCACTGTCCCCCTCTCTCTATCTCACTGTCTCTCACTCTCTATATCTCACTGTCCCTCCCTCTCTCTCTATCTCACAGTCCCTCTCTCTCTATCTCACTGTCCCCCTCTCTCTATCTCACTGTCTCTCACTCTCTATATCACACTGTCCCTCCCTCTCTCTCTATCTCACTCTCCCTCTCTCTCTCTATCTCACTGACCCTCTCTCTCTATTGCATTGTCTCCCTCTCTCTATCTCACTCTCCCTCTCTCTCTATCTCACTGACCTTCTCTCTCTATCTCACTCTCCCTCTCTCTCTATCTCATTGTCCCTCTCTCTCTATCTCACTGTCCCTATCTCTCTATCTCACTGACCCTCTCTCTCTATCTCACTGACACTCTCTCTCTATCTCACTGTCCCTATCTCTCTCTATCTCACTGTCCCCCTCTCTCTATCTCACTGTCCCTCTCTCTCTCTATCTCACTGTCCCTCTCTCTCTATCTCACTGTCCCTCTCTCTCTATCTCACTGTCCCCCTCTCTCTATCTCACTGTCCCTCTATCTCTATCTCCCTGTCCCTATCTCTCTCTCTATCTCACTGTCCTCTCTCTCTTTATCTCACTGTCCCTCTCTCTCTCTATCTCACTATCCCTCTCTCTCTATCTCATTGTCCCTCTCTATCTATCTCAATGTCTCTCTCTCTATCTCACTGTCCCTCTCTCTCTATCTCACTCTCCCTCACTCTCTATCTCACTGACCCTCTCTCTCTATCTCACTGTCCCTCTGTCTCTATCTCACTCTCCCTCTCTCTCCATCTCAATTTCTCTCTCTCTATCTCACTGTCCCTCTCTCTTTATCTCACTGCCCCTCTCTCTCTATCTCACTCTCCCTCTCTCTCTATCTCACTGACCCTCTCTCTCTATCTCACTGTCCCTCTCTCTCTCTATCTCACTCTCCCTCTCTCTCTATCTCACCGTCCCTCTCTCTCTATCGCCCTGTCCCTCTCTCTCTATCTCACTATCCCTCTCTCTCTATCTCATTGTCCCTCTCTCTCTATCTCACTGTCCCTCTCTCTCTATCTCACTGTCCCTCTCTCTCTATCTCATTGTCCCTCTCGCTCTATCTCACTGTCCCTCTCTCTCTATCTCACTGTCCCTCTGTCTCTATCTCACTCTCCCTCTCTCTCTATCTCACTGTCCCTCTCTCTCTATCGCACTGTCCCTCTCTCTCTATCTCACTCTCCCTCTCTCTCTATCTCACTGACCCTCTCTCTCTATCTCACTGTCCCTCTCTCTCTCTATCTCACTCTCCCTCTCTCTCTATTTCACTGTCCCTATCTCTCTCGCTATCTCACTGTCCCTCTCTCTCTATCGCCCTGTCCCTCTCTCTCTATCTCACTATCCCTCTCTCTCCATCTCATTGTCCCTCTCTCTCTCTATCTCACTGTCCCTCTCTCTCTATCTGACTGTCCCTCTCTCTCTATCACACTGTCCCTCTCTCTCTATCTCACTGTCCCTCTGTCTCTATCTCACTCTCCCCCTCTCTCTATCTCACTCTCCCTCTCTCTCTATCTCACTGTCCCTATCTCTCTCTCTATCTCACTGTCCCTCTCTCTCACTGTCCCTATCTCTCTCTCTATCTCACTGTCCCTCTCTCTCTATCTCACTGACCCTCTCTCTCTATCTCACTGTCCCTCTCTCTCTATCTCACTGACCCTCTCTCTCTATCTCACTGTCCCTCTCTCTCTATCTCACTGACCCTCTCTCTCTATCTCACTGTCCCTCTCTCTCTATCTCACTGACCCTCTCTCTCTATCTCACTGTCCCTCTCTCCCTCTATATCACTGTCCCTCTCTCTCCCTCTATCTCACTGTCCCTCTCTCCCTCTATCTCACTGTCCCTCTCTCCCTCTATCTCACTGTCCCTCTCTCCCTCTATCTCACTGTCCCTCTCTCCCTCTATCTCACTGTCCCTCTCTCCCTCTATCTCACTGTCCCTCTCTCCCTCTATCTCACTGTCCCTCTCTCCCTCTATCTCACTGTCCCTCTCTCCCTCTATATCACTGACCCTCTCTCTCTATCTCACTGTCCCTCTCTCCCTCTATATCACTGTCCCTCTCTCCCTCTATATCACTGTCCCTCTCTCCCTCTATATCACTGTTTCTCTCTCTCCCTCTATATCACTGTCCCTCTCTCCCTCTATCTCACTGTCCCTCTCTCCCTCTATATCACTGTCCCTCTCTCTCCCTCTATATCACTGTCCCTCTCTCTCTTCCTCTATCTCACTGTCCCTCTCTCTCTCTGCCGTTGTCTGCATGTGTGTCTCTGTCTCCCTGTGTCTGTCTTTCTCTGTCGCCATCTGTGTGTCTCTCTGTCTGTCCATCTCTCTCTCCCTTTGTTTCTCTCCCTCTCTACCTCCCACCCTCTGTCTGTCTCTCTATGATGCTCACTGTCTCCCGTTCCCTCTCTCTGCGTCTCTTGTTCTCGGGTTGTCTCTCCTGTCTCTCTGTCTGGTCTCCACGTCTCTCTAAATCAGACGTATCGCCAGGCGAGCGGCCGAGGTCACTATTCACTGCGGTCCATACCACAACTGGGGCAAGATGGCCGTGCTCCACGATGCTCCCACAGTCGAATATCCAGGTGACACACCTTGCCGGGGCTGACAGGTGAGCAATAGCCCCTTTGGGTGCAGGACGGGAGAGTGACAGAAGCCTGTGGGAGCTGCGGACTGGCGGGTGTGGGTGGATTTTGGAATGGGGGGGGTGGGGGTGGGGTCAGTGAGAGAGAGGGTTGGTGCAATAATTCGGAGAGGGGGGGTGTGGGGGCTGGGGTTAAGACAGAGGGTGTGGACACACGTTAATCGTTCAGTATTCCTCTCCGGCCCTTAGCTGGACCCCTCCTCTGATGCGCTGGAAGATTGAGGACTGGACCTTGATACAGACCCAGGGTGAACTCATCTCTACAGTCAGCAGGATTTGGAATTCATGCCGGTCGGAGGCTGTGTGTGTGCAGGCGTGGGGAGGGGGGAGGGTTGGGGGTATAATTGCTGCATAATTCTGTTCAGTAACTACCTCTCCATGTGACAAGAATTCATTAACAGGGTTTTAAAAATAAGACATGAATTATTCATTGTGGTGTTGAGCAGGTGATTGATCAGATCACACTGGCTTCTTTCTCTCCTGCCCATCCCCTTCCACTCACTCAGCATAGTTCACATAATATATTCCCTCTCAACACCTTTCTCACTCGCTCGCTCTCTCCCTGTCTGCCCGTCTCTCTCACTCTCTCTGTCTGTCTCCCTCCCTCTCTCTCTCTCTCCCTCTCTGTCCCTCTCTCCCTGTCTGTCTCTCTCCCTCTCATTCCCTATCTGTCTGTCTCTCTCCCTCTCTCTCCCCGTCTGTCTGTCTGTCTCTCTCCCTCTCACTCTCTGTCTGTCTCTCTCCCTCTCTCTCCATCTGTCTGTCTGCCTGTCTCTCTCTCCCCGTCTGTCTGTCTCTCTCCCTCTCTCTCCCTATCTGTCTGCCTCTCTCTCCCTGTCTGTCAGTCTCTCTCCCTCTCACTCCTTCTGTCTCTCTCTCTATCTCTCCATGTGTCTGTTTGTCTCTCTTTCTCTTCCTGTCTGCCTGTGTCTCTCTCTCTCTCTCCCTATCTGTCTGTCTGCCTGTCTCTCTCCCTCTCTGTCTGTCTCTCTCTCTCTCTCCCCCTATTTGTCTGCCTATCTCACTCACTCTCTCTCTCTATGTCTGTCTGTATGTTTCACTCTCTCTCTGTCAATCTCTCTCTGTCTGTGTCTGTCTCTCTCTGACTATCTCTGTCTGTGTCTGTCTCTCTCTGACTATCTCTCTCTGTCCATCTCTCTCTGTCTGTGTGTGTGTGTCTCTCTCTCTCTCTGTCCATCTCTTTGTCTGTGTCTGTCTGTCTCTCTCTCTGTCCACCTCTTTCTGTCTGTTTCTGTCTCTCTCTGGCTATCTCATAGAGTCATAAAGGTCTACAGCACAGAGAAAGGCCCTTCGGCCCATTGAGTCTGCTCTGGTCAAACAAGTCCCTAACTATTCTAATCCCATTTTCCAGCACTAGGCCCATAGCCTTGTGTGTCATGTGGCATCGCAAGTGCACATCCAAATACTTCTGAAATGTTATGAGGGTTTCTGCCTCTACCACCCTTTCAGGCAGTGAGCTCCAGATTCCCACCACCCTCTGGGTGAAAAAATTCTTCCTCACATCCCCTCTAAACCTCCTGCCCCTTACCTTAAACCTCTGCCCCCCTGGTTATTGAT
>JANJGN010000899.1:0-230000 GCA_026770705.1 Isurus oxyrinchus | reverse complement strand
ATGTAAAATTCCAGCATATTATGATCACTCTTTCCTAAAGACTCCTTTACAACGAGATTATTAATTAGCCCTTCTTCATGGCACAATACTACATCCAAAATAGCCCGTTCCTCAATGCACTGCTCTAGAAAACCATCTCATACACATTCCAGGAATTCGTCCTCCACGGCATTAGTACTAATTTGGTTTACCCAGTCTATATGTAGATTGAACGCCCCATGGTCACTGAATTGTCCCTGTTACACGCACCTCTAATTTCCTGATTCATATGGTGCCCTACGTTACCATGACTGTTTGGTGGCCTGCAAACAACTTCCACCAATGTTTGCTGCCCCTTGCTGTTTCTTAGCTCCACTCAGACTGACTCCATATTTTGATCTTCCAATCTAAGATCCTCTCTCACGAACAGACAGACCTCATCCTTTATTAACAGCGCTACCCGACCTCCATGTCCTTCTTGCCTGTCTTCCCTAAATGTCGAATACCCTTGAACATTCTCTTCACAGCCTCGGTCACCTGGCAGCCTTGTCTCCGTCCTGGTAATTAGATCATACCCATTTATTTCTGAATGGTGATAGATTGGGAAACGTTGATGTACAAAGGGACCTGGGTGTCCTGGTACACCAATCACTGAAAGCAAGCATGCAGGTGCTGCAAGCAGTTAGGAAGGCAAATGGTCTGTTGGCCTTCATTGCGAGAGGACTTGAGTGCAGGAGCAAGGACGTCTTACTGCAGCTGTACAGGACCTTGGGGAGACCACACCTGGAGTATTGTGTGTAGTTTTGGCCTCCTTACCTAAGAAAGGATATACTTGCCATAGAGGGAGTGCAGCGAAGGTTCAGCAGACTGATTCCTGGAGTGGCAGGATTGTCGTATAGGGGAGAGATTGGGCCGACTAGGCCTGTATTCACTGGAGTTTAGAAGAATGAGAGGGGATCTCATTGAAACGTATAAAATCCTGACAGGGCTGGACAGACCGGATGCAGGGACGATGTTTCCTCTGGCTGGAGGGTGGCCCCTAGAACAAGGGGTCACAGTCTCAGGATAAGGGGCAGGCCATTTAGGATTGAAATGAGGAGAAACTTCTTCACTCAGAGGGTAGGGAACCTGTGGAATTCTCTACCACAGAGGCCTGTGGAGACCAGGTCACTGAAAATATTTAAGAAGGAAATAGATAGATTTCAGGATTCTAAAGGCATTCAGGGGTATGGGGAGGGAGTGGGAGTATGGTGTTGAGGGGTATGGGGAGGGAGTGGGAGTACGTTGTTGAGGGGTATGGGGAGGGAGCGGGAGTACGGTGTTAAGGGGTATGGGGAGGGAGTGGGAGTACAGTGATGAGGGGTATGGGGAGGGAGTGGGAGTACGGTGTTGAGGAGTATGGGGAGGGAGCGCGAGTATGGTGTTGAGGTGTATGGGGAGGGAGTGGGGGTATGGTGTTGAGGGGTATGGGGAGAGAGCGGGAGTACGGTGTTGAGGGGTATGGGGAGAGAGCGGGAGTACGGTGTTGAGGGGTATGGGGAGGGAATGGGAGTACGGTGTTGAGGGGTATGGGGAGAGAGCGGAAGTACGGTGTTGAGGGGTATGGGGAGAGAGCGGGAGTACGGTGTTGAGGGGTATGGGGAGGGAGCGGGAGTACTGTGTTGACGGGTATGGGGAGGGAGTGGGAGTATGGTGTTGAGGGGTATGGGGAGGGAGTGGGAGTGTGGTGTTGAGGAGTATGGGGAGGGAGTGGGAGTACGGTGTTGAGGGGTATGGGGAGGGAGTGGGAGTACGATGTTGAGGGGTATGGGGAGGGAGCGGGAGTACGGTGTTGAGGTGTATGGGGAGGGAGTGTGGGTACGGTGTTGAGAGGTATGGGGAGAGAACGGGAGTACGGTGTTGAGGGGTATGGGGAGAGAGCGGGAGTACGGTGTTGAGGGGAATGGGGAGAGAGCGGGAGTACGGTGTTGAGGGGTATGGCGAGAGAGCGGGAGTACGGTGTTGAGGGGTATGGGGAGGGAGCAGGAGTACGGTGTCGAGGGGTATGGGGAGAGAGCAGGAGTACGGTGTTGAGGGGTAAGGGGAGGGAGTGGGAGTACGGTGTTGAGGGGTATGGGGAGTACGGTGTTGAGGGGTATGGGGAGGGAGTGGGAGTACGGTGTTGAGGGGTATGGGGAGAGAGCGGGAGTACGGTGTTGAGGGGTATGGGGAGAGAGCAGGAGTACGGTGTTGAGCGGAATGGGGAGAGAGCGGGAGTACGTTGTTGAGGGGTATGGGGAGGGTGCACGAGTACAGTGTTAAGGGGTATGGGGAGGGAGTGGGAGTACGGTGTTGAGGGGTATGGGGAGTACGGTGTTGAGGGGAATGGGGAGGGAGCGGGAATAAGGTGTTGAGGGGTATGGGGAGAGAGCGGGAGAACGGTGTTGAGGGGTATAGGGAGAGAACGGGAGTACAGTGTTGAGGGGTATGGGGAGTACGGTGTTGAGGGGTATGGGGAGGGAGTGGGAGTATGGTGTTGAGGAGTATGGGGAGGGAGTGGGAGTACGGTGTTGAGGGGTATGGGGAGGGAGTGGGAGTACTGTGTTGAGGGGTATGGGGAGGGAGTGGGAGTACGATGTTGAGGGGTATGGGGAGGGAGCGGGAGTACGGTGTTGAGGTGTATGGGGAGGGAGTGTGGGTACGGTGTTGAGAGGTATGGGGAGAGAACGGGAGTACGGTGTTGAGGGGTATGGGGAGAGAGCGGGAGTACGGTGTTGAGGGGAATGGGGAGAGAGCGGGAGTACGGTGTTGAGGGGTATGGGGAGGGAGCAGGAGTACGGTGTCGAGGGGTATGGGGAGAGAGCAGGAGTACGGTGTTGAGGGGTAAGGGGTGGGAGTGGGAGTACGGTGTTGAGGGGTATGGGGAGTACGGTGTTGAGGGGTATGGGGAGGGAGTGGGAGTATGGTGTTGACGGGTATGGGGAGGGAGTGGGAGTACGGTGTTGAGGGGTATGGGGAGAGAGCAGGAGTACGGTGTTGAGGGGTATGGGGAGAGAGCAGGAGTACGGTGTTGAGCGGAATGGGGAGAGAGCGGGAGTACGTTGTTGAGGGGTATGGGGAGGGTGCATGAGTACAGTGTTAAGGGGTATGGGGAGGGAGTGGGAGTACGGTGTTGAGGGGTATGGGGAGAGAGCGGGAGAACGGTGTTGAGGGGTATAGGGAGAGAACGGGAGTACAGTGTTGAGGGGTATGGGGAGTACGGTGTTGAGGGGTATGGGGAGGGAGCAGGGGTACAGTGTTGAGGTGTATGGGGAGGGAGTGGGGGTACGGTGTTGAGGGGTATGGGGAGAGAGCGGGAGTACGGTGTTGAGGGGTATGGGGAGAGAGCAGGAGTACGGTGTTGAGCGGAATGGGGAGAGAGCGGGAGTACGGTGTTGAGGGGTATGGGGAGGGTGCACGAGTACAGTGTTAAGGGGTATGGGGAGGGAGTGGGAGTACGGTGTTGAGGGGTATGGAGAGTACGGTGTTGAGGGGAATGGGGAGGGAGCGGGAATACGGTGTTGAGGGGTATGGGGAGAGAGCGGGAGAACGGTGTTGAGGGGTATGGGGAGGGAGCGGGAGTGCAGTGTTGAGGGGAATGGGGAGGGAGCGGGAGTGCAGTGTTGAGGGGTATGGGGAGGGAGCGGGAGTACGGTGTTGAGGGGAATGGGGAGGGAGCGGGAGTATGGTGTTGAGTGGTGTGGGGAGGGAGTGGGAGTACGGTGTTGAGGGGTATGGGGAGGGAGTGGGAGTACGGTGTTGAGGGGTATGGGGAGGGAGTGGGAGTACGTTGTTGAGGGGTATGGGGAGGGAGTGAGAGTACGGTGTTGATGGGTATGGGGAGAGAGCAGGAGTATGGTGTAGAGGGGTATTGGGAGAGGGTGGGGGTATGGTGTTGAGGTATATGGGGAGGGAGCGGGAGTACGGTGTTGATGGGTATGGGGAGAGAGCAGGAGTACAATGTTGAGGGGTATAGGGAGGGAGTGGGAGTATGGTGTTGAGGGATATGGGGAGGGAGTGGGAATACGGTGTTGAGGGATATGGGGAGGGAGCGGGAGTACGGTGTTGAGGGGTATGGGGAGGGAGCAGGAGTACGGTGTTGAGGGGTATGGGGAGATTGAGGGAGTAAGGTGTTGAGGGGTATGGGGAGAGAGCGGGAGTACGGTGTTCAGGGGTACGGGGAGGGAGTGGGAGTACAGTGTTGAGGGGTGTGGGGAGGGAGTGGGAGTACGGTGTTGAGGGGTGTGTGGAGGGAGTGGGAGTACGGTGTTGAGGGTTATGGGGAGGGAGTGGGAGTACAGTGTTGAGGGGTGTGGGGAGGGAGTGGGAGTACGGTGTTGACGGGTATGGGCAGAGAGCGGTCGTACGTTGTTGATGGGTATGGGGACAGAACGGGAGTACAATGTTGAGGGGTATAGGGAGGGAGTGGGAGTATAGTGTTAAGGGGTATGGGGAGTGAGCGGGTGTACGGTGTTGAGGGGTATGGGGAGTACGGTGTTGAGGGGTATGTGGAGGGAGTGGGAGTACGGTGTTGAGGGGTATGGGGAGTACGGTGTTGAGGAGAATGGGGAGAGAGCGGGAGTACGGTGTTGATGGGTATGGGGACAGAGCGGGAGTACAATGTTGAGGGGTATAGGGAGGGAGTGGGAGTACGGTGTTGAGGGATATGGGGAGGGAGCAGGAGTATAGTCTTAAGGGGTATGGGGAGGGAGCGGGAGTACGGAGTTGAGGGGTATGGGGAGAGAGCGGGAGTACGGTGTTGAGGGGAATGGGGAGAGAGCGGCAGTACGGTGTTGAGGGGTATGGGGACTACGGTGTTGAGGGGTATGGGGAGGGAGTGGGGAGTATGGTGTTGACGGGTATGGGGAGGGAATGGGAGTACGGTGTTGAGGGGTATGGGGAGGGAGTGGGAGTATTGTGTTGAGGAGTATGGGGAGGGAGTGGGAGTACGGTGTTGAGGGTTATGGGGAGGGAATGGGAGTACTGTGTTGAGGGGTATGGGGAGGGAGTGGGAGTACGATGTTGAGGGGTATGGGGAGGGAGCGGGAGTACGGTGTTGAGGTGTATGGGGCGGGAGTGGGGGTACGGTGTTGAGAGGTATGGGGAGAGAGCGGGAATATGGTGTTGAGGGGTATGGGGAGAGAGCGGGAGTACGGTGTTGAGGGGTATGGGGAGAGAGCGGGAGTACGGTGTTTAGGGGTATGGGGAGAGAGCGGGAGTACGGTGTTGAGGTGTATGGGGAGAGAGCAGGAGTACGGTGTTGAGGGGTATGGGGAGGGAGCAGGGGTATGGTGTTGAAGGGTGTCGGGAGGGAGCAGGAGTAAGGTGTTGAGGGGAATGGGGAGGGAGCGGGAGTGTGGTGTTGAGGGGAATGGGGAGGGAGCGGGAGTACGGTGTTGAGGGGAATGGGGAGGGAGCGGGAGTGCGGTGTTGAGGGGAATGGGGAGGGAGCGGGAGTACGGTGTTGAGGGGAATGGGGAGGGAGCGGGAGTACGGTGTTGAGGGGAATGGGGAGGGAGCAGGAGTACGGTGTTGAGGGGAATGGGGAGGGAGCGGGAGTACGGTGTTGAGGGGTATGGGGAGAGAGCAGGAGTATGGTGTAGAGGGGTATTGGGAGTGGGTGGGGGTATGGTGTTGAGGGATATGGGGAGGGAGCGGGAGTACGGTGTTGATGGGTATGGGGAGAGAGCGGGAGTACAATGTTGAGGGGTATAGGGAGAGAGCAGGAGTACGGTGTTGAGGGGTATGGGGCGATTGAGGGAGTAAGGTGTTGAGGGGTATGGGGAGAGAGCGGGAGTACAGTGTTGAGGGGTATGGGGAGAGATTGGGAGTACGGTGTTGAGGGGTGTGGGGAGGGAGTGGGAGTACGGTGTTGAGGGGTGTGGGGAGGGAGTGGGAGTACGGTGTTGAGGGGTGTGGGGAGGGAGTGGGAGTACGGTGTTGACGGGTATGGGGAGAGAGCGGGAGTACAATGTTGAGGGGTATAGGGAGGGAGTGGGATTATGGTGTTGACGGATATGGGGAGGGAGCAGGAGTATAGTGTTAAGGGGTATGGGGAGGGAGCGGGAGTACGGTGTTCAGGGGTATGGGGAGTACGGTGTTGAGGAGAATGGGGAGAGAGCGGGAGTACGGTGTTGATGGGTATGGGGACAGGGCGGGGAGTACAATGTTGAGGGGTATAGGGAGGGAGTTGGAGTACGGTGTTGAAGGGTATGGGGAGAGAGCGGGAGTACGGTGTTGAGGGGTATGGGGAGAGAGCGGGAGTACGGTGTTGAGGGGTATGGGGAGAGAGCGCTAGTACGGTGTTGAGGGGTAAGGGGAGAGAGCGGGAGTACGGTGTTGCGGGGTATGGGGAGGGAGCGAGAGTACTGTGTTGAGGGGTATGGGGAGTACGGTGTTGAGGGGTATTGGGAGGGAGTGGGAGTACGATGTTGAAGGGAATGTGGAGGGAGTGGGAGTACGATGTTGAGGGGTATGTGGAGGGAGTGGGAGTACGGTGTTGAGGGGTATGGGGAGTATGGAGTTGAGGGGAATGGGGAGGGAGTGGGAATACGGTGTTGAGGGGTATGGGGAGAGTGCGGGAGTACGGTGTTGAGGGGTATTGGGAGGGAGTGGGAGTACGGTGTTGAGGGGTATGGGGAGTACGGTGTTGAGGGGTATTGGGAGGGAGTGGGAGTACGGTGTTGAGGGGTATGGGGAGGGAGTGGGAGTACGGTGTTGAGAGGTATGGGGAGGGAGTCGGAGTACGGTGTTGAGGGGTATGGGGAGGGAATGGGAGTACGGTGTTGAGGGGTATGAGGAGTGTGCGGGAGTACGGTGTTGAGGGGTATGGGGAGGGAGCGGGAGTACGGTATTGAGGGGTATGGGGAGGGAGTGGGAGTACGGTGTTGAGGGGTATGGGGAGGGAGTGGGAGTACGGTGTTGAGGGGTATGGGGAGGGAATGGGAGTACGGTGTTGAGGGGTATGAGGAGTGTGCGGGAGTACGGTGTTGAGGGGTATGGGGAGAGAGCGGGAGTACGGTATTGAGGGGTATGGGGAGGGAGTGGGAGTACGGTGTTGAGGGGTATGGGGAGGGAGTGGGAGTACGGTGTTGAGGGGTATGGGGAGGGAGTGGGAGTACGGTGTTGAGGGGTATGGGGAGGGAGCGGGAGTACGGTGTTGAGGGGTATGGGGAGAGTGCGGGAGTACGGTGTTGAGGGGTATGGGGAGAGGGCGGGAGTACGGTGTTGAGGGGTATGGGGAGAGTGCGGGAGTACGGTGTTGAGGGGTATGGGGAGAGGGCGGGAGTACGGTGTTGAGGGGTATGGGGAGTACAATGTTGAGATAGAGGATCAGCCACGATCACACTAAATGGCAGAGCAAGCTCGAGGGGCCGAATGGCCCACTCCTGCTCCTATTTTCGATGTTCCTATTTGTGCCATCAATTGAGCAGCATTGTGGTGAACGCTGCGTTCAGATAGAGGGGGTTTAACTTTCACCTTTCCAATATCTTTCAGTGTTTTGACCAGATTCGTTGTTGGCCTCTGTTCCCGCTGCTTTCCCATTTCCCTTCCTACTTTCCTTCCTAACATTCCCAGCTTTTTTTTTGTCTCCCCTCCTACCTGAATTCCCTCTCTGCTCCCTACCCTCCTGCCCGGCTGGAGGTGGGGGGTGGAGGGGGTGGGGAGCGGATTGGGGGGTGGGGACGGGGGCGGGTTTGCTAGGTGAGGGTGGGTAGGGGGGTTTCCTTCGAGGGAGTGCGGGAGTGCGTCGGGATGAACTGGGGATGCGGGGCGGTGGGAGTGGGGTGGTGGGGGCGGGTGGGCAGGTAAGGGCATTGCCCCCTGGGAATGGGCTGAACGAGTGCCCCCCTCCCCCCCAAGCGGAGGTGGCACCTCGCTGTCTCCCCGAGGGAAGATTAAGGGAGGGACACCGGCCATTTCAACACCAGAGGGGATACCTCCTCCTCCTCACAGGCTCACGGTTGCTATGGTATCCTCTACTGACTCGAGTAGGGAAGGGAGGCCACGAGTTTGGGCAACTAAGTTAAAAGCAAAAAACTGCGGATGCTGGAAATCTGGAACAAATACAAAAATACCTGGAAAAACTCAACAGGTCTGACAGTATCTGCAGAGAGGGTCACAGTTAACTTTTCGGGTCCATATGACCCTTCGTCAGGCCAACTAAGGTACCGGCAATGCCAGCCTGAGCTATGTGCTCAGGTCTCTGGAGTGGGGCTCAGACAAGAATTTGCATTTATATAGCGCCTCTAACATAGTAAAATGTCCCAAGGCTCTTCCCAGCAACGTTATCCAACAGAATTCGATCCCGAGCCACAGAAGGAGGTACGAGGGAGAGCTGATCAAAAGCTTGGTCAAAGAGAGAGACAGAGAGAGAGAGAGAGAAAGAGAGAGGTAGAGAGCGGGACAGAGAGGCGGAGAAGTTTAGGGAGGGAATTCCAGAGCTTAGGTCCCACCCCACCCCCCCCCCAAGGCAGCTGAAGGCACGGCCGCCAATGGTGGAGCGATGGGAAATCGGGGATGGTCAAGAGGCCGGAATTGGAGGAGTGGAGAGATCTCGGAGGGTTGTAGGGGCTGGAGGAGGTTACAGAGATAAGGAGGGTTGTAGGGGCTGGAAGAGGTTACAGAGATAGGGAGGGGTGTAGGGGCTGGAGGAGGTTACAGAGATAGGGAGGGGTGTAGGGGCTGGAGGAGGTTACAGAGATAGGGAGGCTTGTAGGGGCTGGAGGAGGTTACAGAGGTAGGGAGGGTTGTCGGAGTTGGAGGAGGTTACAGAGATAGGGAGGATTGTAGGGACTGGAGGAGGTTACAGAGATAGGGAGGGTTGTCGGAGTTGGAGGAGGTTACAGAGATAGACTACGACTCTCCGAGTTAGAAGCGAGACCATTACTCACTAATCTTTTTGTTACCTCCATATTCTCGTCTCTCTGGTTCACCAGGTCCTTCATATGGTCGGCCATGTTCTGGATGAGGAGTTCCAGGTCCTCCAGTGAGCTGGAAGAGAGGTCCGGCCAGTGGAGAGGGACCATGTTCTGCTCGTTCTGTGTTATCTGAAAGCAAAGAGGTTTGCAAGCGTGAACTAGAATCACAGAATGGGGTGACAGCACGCAAGGAGGCCATTCAGCCCATTGCGTGTGGGTTAGCCCTCCGAAGGGGAGTCGGGGGGGGCGGGGGTCAATAAGTTTGGCTCATCCAATCTCCCGACTTCGACCCCGCCGGTGACCCGATTCCCTTTTGAAGGCCATGATTGGCCACCGTGCTCTCAGGGCGGAGAGTTCGTTCACAGGGTCACCCACTCCGTGAGGAGCAGCTTCGCTCGCTTACCTCCTGGATGTGACCGGCGACTGAGGCCTGCGTGTCTAAGTCGAGGGTCTGGATTTGTCCGATGAACTCCTCCTTTCTCTCACACTGCAACAGAAGGCAAGAGCGTCAGGGACACATCCCGAGGTCTTCCCATGTCTCTGCACCTCCACTTCTCTATCTCCCACCCGCTCCCCATCGCCCCCTCCCTAACCACCACCACCACCCCCCCACCCCCACCATCAACCACCATGACCCTCACTGGGCCAGGGGATCCTCACTGGAAGCAAGCACCCCACTCTCAAAATGTGGGTCCGAATAACTGGTGGTGAATTGGCAATTCGACCACAGGAGGCATCGCAGGCGTGGTCCCAACCCGTCCATTTTTACGGAGAAGGTTGGATAGATCAGGCGTGGGGACTGGGGTGCCACCTTCTTCAACAGATGAGGGACGTTCTCAGACCATCTGATTTCTTTTATTCATTCACGGGGGTGTGGGGGTCGCTGGCTGGGCCCAGCATTTATTGCCCATCCCTAATTACCCCCTTGAGAAGGTGGGTGGTGAGCCGCCTTCTTGAGCCGCTGCAGTCCCTGTGGTGTAGGTACACCCACAGTGCTGTTAGGGAGGGAGTTCCAGGGTTTTGACCCAGTGACAGTGACGGAACGGCCGATATATTTCCAAGTCAGGATGGTGGGTGACTTGGAGGGGAACTTGCAGGTGGTGGTGTTCCCATGTGTCTGCTGCCCTTGTCCTTCTAGGTGGCAGAGGTTGCAGGTTTGGAAGGTGCTGTCGAAGGAGCCTTGGTGAGTTGCTGCAGTGCATCTTGTAGATGGTACACACACTGCTGCTACTGTGCGTCGGTGGTGGAGGGAGTGAATGTTTGTGGATGGGGGTGCCAATCAAGCGGGGCTGCTTTGTCCTGGATGGTGTCAAGCTTCTTGAGTGTTGTGGGAGCTGCACTCATCCAGGCAAGTGCCCCACACTTTAGGAAGGATGTCAGGGCCTCGGAGAGGGAACGGAGGAGATTTACTCGAACAGTCCCAGGGCTGAGGGACTTCAGTCAATGTGGAGGGGCTGGGAGAAGCTGGGATTGTTTCTCCTTAGAGCGGAGAAGGTTAAGGGGGAGATTGAATCGAGGCGTTCAAAATCAGGAAGGGTGGGGGTAGAGTAAATAAGGAGAAAGTGTTCCCAGTGGCAGGAGGGTCGGTAACCAGAGAGGGGGGGGCACAGATTGAAGAGAATCGGTTAAAGAGCCAGAGGGGGGTGGTGGGTAGATGAGGAGAGTTTTGGTAAAATGTTACACAGAGCGTGTGGTCAGCGTCTGTGTTCTTTGTTTTTTTAATGTCGAGATGGAAGGCGGAACTGGAATCGAATCGCGTGCTGATTGTCATGTTAACAGTCATGGGGGGGGGGGTAAAACATACACTCGCTGTAAAGATCTGACTCATTTCCTGTCACGTGGGGGGGGGGAGGGGGGTGGGGGGGGGGTGGGTGGTGTGATGAGGGAGGTGTCCGTCAGTACAGAGGGAATTCCTGTTAACTGAGGGCTGCAGAGGATATCGAGGCACTCAAGGGGGTACAAGACAGAAAGATTTACTAGAGTGGTAGCACAACAGATAGGCCGTGACGCGTCGGGGATGAGGGAACGGGTCAGGGGGCATTTTCCTGTAGAAACGAGAAAGCTGAGGGGTGCCCTGGTAGAGGAATTTAAAACGATGAAGGGGGTTTCGATAGGGTCGACGTAGAGAAGGTGTTTCCGGTTGTCGGAGAGACCAGGACCAGCGGCCATCGATATAACTCGGTCACTAATAAATCCCATCGGGAATTCAGGAGAAACGTCTTTCCCCAGAGAGCGGGGAGAGTGTGGAACTGGCCCCCACAGGGGGTGGTCGAGGTGAATAGGGTAGATACGTTTAAGGGGGAAGCTGGGTAAACACACGGGGGAGAAAGGGGGATGGGTAGGGTGACGGGGAGGAGATAGAGAGTGGGGGGGGGGGGTGGGTGGGAGGAGGCTCGTGTGGAGCAGAAACACCAGCACGTAGCTGGATGGGCTGAACGGCCTGTCCTTGCGCTGGGAATTCAAACTAATCCTGACAAAAGTAATCAAGACAAGCAGGTGCTCCCGACTTTCAACTCGCCGGGATTCACCTTGAAGAAGCCTGTAGTTGTCAGCTGAAGAAATAAGCACCAAGCCGGGGGGGGGCGGGGGGCAGCAGACCCTCCCTCGACAGGACAGCCGCTCCCCGTGGCGTGGACTGTCACCTCCGACCCCATTCCGGGCAACCTGGGGGGGCGGGCGGTGAGGGGGTGGGGGCAAGAGACCCTCCGTCACTTAAAGCTTCCCGTCCACCACCTTCCCCGTTGTTTCCCTGCTGTGGAAACGGATACTGAGACAAGATAGCACAGGGGTGGTCCCTCAGTCACAAATCCCTGCTGATACCAACATTATACATTCCTTTAACAGGGCTTTAGTTCAGCGATTGGAAAACGAAAAGCTTCAAAAGTGGAACAGGGAGTGGGATTAGACTGGGTGGGATATTAAAGGGTGCGGGGAGTGAGGGGGAGAGTGGGATTAGACTGGGTGGGATATTAAAGGGTGCGGGGAGTGAGGGGGAGAGTGGGATTAGACTGGGTGGGATATTAAAGGGTGCGGGGGAGTGAGGGGGAGAGTGGGATTAGACTGGGTGGGATATTAAAGGGTGCGGGGAGTGAGGGGGAGAGTGGGATTAGACTGGGTGGGATATTAAAGAATATGGGGAGTGAGGGGGAGAGTAGGATTAGACTGGGTGGGATATTAAAGGGTGCGGGGAGTGAGGGGGAGAGTGGGATTAGACTGGATGGGATATAAAAGGGTGTGGGGAGTGAGGGGGAGAGTGGGATTAGACTGGATGGGATATAAAAGGGTGTGGGGAGTGAGGGGGAGAGTGGGATTAGACTGGGTGGGATATTAAAGGGTGCGGGGAGTGAGGGGGAGAGTGGGATAAGACTGGGTGGGATATTAAAGAATATGGGGAGTGAGGGGGAGAGTGGGATAAGACTGGGTGGGATATTAAAGGGTGTGGGGAGTGAGGGGGAGAGTGGGATTAGACTGGGTGGGATATTAAAGGGTGTGAGGAGTGAGGGGGAGAGTGGGATTAGACTGGGTGGGATATTAAAGGGTGCAGGGAGTGAGGGGGAGAGTGGGATTAGACTGGGTGGGATATTAAAGGATGCAGGGAGTGAGGGGGAGAGTGGGATTAGACTGGGTGGGATATTAAAGGGTGTGGGGAGTGAGGGGGAGAGTGGGATTAGACTGGGTGGGATATTAAAGGGTGCGGGGAGTGAGGGGGAGAGTGGGATTAGACTGGGTGGGATATTAAAGGGTGTGGGGAGTGAGGGGGAGAGTGGGATTAGACTGGGTGGGATATTAAAGAATATGGGGAGTGAGGGGGAGAGTGGGATAAGACTGGGTGGGATATTAAAGAATATGGGGAGTGAGGGGGAGAGTGGGATTAGACTGGGTGGTTCATGTATTGAGAAGCCTCAGTCTGAGACCTGAGAGAGTGTTTGACCTCTTTCTGTGCCAAAAGCTGGAATGTTGAATGACCTAACTCCCTATTGGTCACTCTGTGTCCAGGCAGGAATTGGCCCCAGTGGTCACTCTGACTAGTCCCAGTCTCCAGTGATTGTGCTATTCAGCCAGGACCTACCTGAACTGCACAGCCCAACAGCAGCAGTAACAGTTTCTCCAACTCCTTTAGACCCTCATCTGAAATGACAAGAGAGAAAACCCACCATCAGTTTAATATAGAGAGAGGGAGAGACTGTGGGAGAGAGAGAGAGAGAGACAGAGAGAGAGAGAGAGAGAGAGACAGAGAGAGAGAGAGAGACTGGAGGAGAGAGAGAGACAGAGAGAGAGAGGGAGAGAGAGAGAGACTGGAGGAGAGAGAGAGACAGAGAGAGAGGGAGAGAGAGAGCGAGACAGGGAGAGACAGAGGTAGGCAGGAGAGATAGAGAGACAGAGGGAGAGAGAGGGAGAGACAGACAGGAAAGAGAGAGAGAGAGACAGAAAGAAGGAGAGACCCAGACAGGAGAGCGAGAGAGAGAGAAAGAAAAACAAAGAGGAAGAGAGATAGACAGAGAGAGAGACAGACAGAGAGAGAGACAGAGAGAGAGAGAGACAGACAGAAAGAGAGGCAGAGACCGAGAGGCAGGCAGGAGAGATAGAGAGAGAGAGAGAGACAGAGAGACAGAGAGAGAGAGAGAGACAGAGAGAGAGAGAGAGAGAGACAGAGAGAGAGAGAGAGAGAGAGAGAGAGACAGAGAGACAGAGAGAGAGAGAGACAGAGAGAGAGACAGAGAGATGCAGGCAGCGTATGCTCACCATGTACTGGGCCCACCATCTCTTACCCAGGAGCATACCATGAGAGAGAAGAGGGTGTAATTTTAATTAATTACCCTGAAACAGGGTATCAACTGTACATTTCCGGAGCTCCCCCGTGGTTTGACCGAGTCTGAGCCAGTGGGGCAAGACACCTGGCCTCAAGTCCCCTTGGGCGAAGCCTGCACAGGACAGGCACTGAGCGGCCCGCGCTGCCTCATGCAGTTGAATAGCCCGCTCAAGCACAGCCTCTCGCGGTAGCAAACGGCACTTGTGTAGCCACGGGCAACCAGATGAGGACGCGCTAGAGTAAAGCGAAGCCACTTACCACTGAGGGGGTCTCGGCCCAGGAGCTGCACGTTGGGGAGGGTCATCAGGATGAGTTGCTGAAGATCATCCTGTGAGATGAGAAGGGGATAAAGAGGGTATTAACAGACAGCGGGAGGGGTGGACAGGGTATTAAGCAGCAAAGGGGCAGACAAAGTGAGGGTGTTTCACCACATAGACGGTGAGCGAAGTTGGGGGGGGGGGGTGGTGATGGAATCTCCCCTCATTTAGTTTGTGGGTGCAGCCTCCCACAGTCGAAGTGCCACCCCCACAAATCCGCCCAATGAAGGCTGGGCTGTGACAGGGCAGCATCGGCAGGTTGGAGGTGGGCAGCTGAGGGGGGTGGTGGGGTGGGGGTTAGTGAGGGGAGAGGTGTCGCTGGGCGGGGAGGGGATGGTGCGGATCATCCGATGACGCAGCGCCATGCCCCTGAGCTGAGAAGCAAGCTCGGAGGAGGAGGTAACAAGTGGCCGGGGAGCGAGGGGCTGTGACATGTCAGAGGCAATGCAGCGCCTGTGGCGGCATTTGGAAACCAGGACTAAAAATAACAGAGCCACATTAGTCACTGAGGTTGGAGCCAGGGCTTGATACACACAGCAGAGGGGGAAGGGAGGGCGGGAGAGAGAGAGAGGCTGAGCACAAAGAGGAACTACAGCTCAATTTAACATCACCTCACAGGAAGAGTGAGTCAGGGTTCTGACGCATTGTTCCAAACAAATAACCCACAAAAGGTACACTCGGTCCATCAGGTTCCACAACTACCTACTCTCCAGACGAACATTGCATTTCTCCATCACCACTAACATAGGAACGCTGATGATTGCACAATGTTCAGCACCAATCGCAACTCCACCGAGCGTGGAGCAGTCCGTGTCCAAATGTAACAATATCCAGGCTTGCACTGACAAGTGGCAAGAAACGTTCACACCACACAAATGTCAGGCAATGACCATCTCCAACAAGAGAGAATCTAACCAGTACCCCATGACATTCAATGGCATTAGCATCACTGAATCCCCCCACTATCAACATCCTGGAGGTTACCATTGACCAGAAACTGAGCTGGGCCAGCCATTTAAATACTGTGGCTACAAGAGCAGGTCAGAGGCTGGGAATCCTGTGGAGAGTAACTCACCTTCTGACTCCCCAAAGCCTGTCCACCATCTACAAGGCACAAGTCAGGAGTGTGATGGAATACTCTCCACTTGCCTGGATGAGTGCAGCTCCCACAACACTCAAGAAGCTCGACACCATCCAGGACAAAGCAGCCCTGCTTGATTGGCACCTCATCCACAAACATTCACTCCCTCCACCACCGACGCACAGTAGCAGCAGTGTGTGTACCATCTACAAGATGCACTGCAGCAACTCACCAAGGCTCCTACAACAGCACCTTCCAAACCCACAACCTCTACCATCTAGAAGGACAAGGGCAGCAGACACATGGGAACACCACCACCTGCAAGTTCCCCTCCAAGTCACTCACCATCCTGACTTGGAAATATATCGGCTGTCCCTTCACTGTCGCTGGGTCAAAATCCTGGAGCTCCCTCCCTAACAGCGCTGTGGATGGACCGACACCACAACGACAGCAGCGGTTCAAGAAGGCAGCTCACCCCCACCTTCTCAAGGGGCAATTAGGGATGGGCAATAAATGCTGGGCCTAGCAAGCGACGCTCATATCTCATAAATGAAGGAAAAAAGGTCTCCAAGGTGCGTCAAGTAGGCTACAGAGATAGGGAGGGGTGTAGGGGCTGGAGGAGTTTACAGAGATAGGGAGGGGTGTAGGGGCTGGAGGAGATTACAGAAATAGGGAGGGTTGTAGGGGCTGGAGGAGGTTACAGAGGTAGGGAGGGTTGTAGGGGCTGGAGGAGGTTACAGAGATAGGGAGGGTTGTAGGGGCTGGAGGAGGTTACAGAGATAGGGAGGGTTGTAGGGGCTGGAGGAGGTTACAGAGATAGGGAGGGGTGTAGGGGCTGGAGGAGGTTACAGAGATAGGGAGGGTTGTAGGGGCTGGAGGAGGTTACAGAGATAGGGAGGGTTGTAGGGGCTGGAGGAGGTTACAGAGACAGGGAGGGTTGTAGGGGCTGGAGGAGGTTACAGAGATAGGGAGGGTTGTAGGTGTTGGAGGAGGTTACAGAGATAGGGAGTGTTGTAGGGGTTGGAGGAAGTTACAGAGATAGGGAGGGTTGTAGGGGCTGGAGGAGGTTATAGAGATATGGAGGGTTGTAGGGGTTGGAGGAGGTTACAGAGATAGGGAGGGTTGTAGGGGTTGGAGGAGGTTACAGAGATAGGTCGTGTTGTAGGGGCTGGAGGAGGTTACAGAGATGGGGAGGGTTGTAGGGGCTGGAGGAGGTTACAGTGATAGGGAGGGTTGTGGGGGCTAGAGGAGGTTACAGAGATAGGGAGGGTTGTAGGGGCTGGAGGAGGTTACAGAGATAGGGAGGGTTGTAGGGGCTGGAGGAGGTTACAGAGATAGGGAGGGTTGTAGGGGCTGGAGGAGGTTATAGAGATATGGAGGGTTGTAGGGGTTGGAGGAGGTTACAGAGATAGGGAGGGTTGTAGGGGTTGGAGGAGGTTACAGAGATAGGTCGTGTTGTAGGGGCTGGAGGAGGTTACAGTGATAGGGAGGGTTGTGGGGGCTAGAGGAGGTTACAGAGATAGGGAGGATTGTAGGAGCTGGAGGAGGTTACAGTGATAGGGAGGGTTCTGGGGGCTAGAGGAGGTTACAGAGATAGGGAGGGGTGTAGAGGGCTGGAGATGGTTACAGAGATAGGGAGGGGTGTAGGGGCTCGTGGAGGTTACAGGGATAGGGAGGGTTGTAGGGGCTGGAGGAGGTTACAGAGATAGGGAGGGTTGTAGGGGTTGGAGGATTTTACAGAGATAGGGAGGGTTGTAGGGGCTGGAGGAGGTGACAGAGATACATAGTGTTGTTGGGGCTGGAGGTGGTTACAGAGATAGGGAGGGTTGTTGGGGCTGGAGGAGGTGACAGAGATAGGTAGTGTTGTTGGGGCTGGAGGTGGTTACAGAGATAGGGAGGGTTGTAGGATCTGGAAGACGTTACAGAGCTAGGGAGGGTTGGAGGGGCTGGAGGAGGTTACAGAGGTAGGGAGGGTTGTAGGGGCTGGAGGAGGTTATAGAAATAGTGAAGGTTGTAGGGACTGGAGGAGGCTATAGAGTTGGGGAGGGTATGTAGGGGTTGGAGGAGGTTACAGAGATAGGGAGGGTTGTTGGGGCTGGAGGAGGTGACAGAGTTAGGGAGGGTTGTAGGGGCTGGAGGAGGTGACAGAGATAGGGAGGGTTGTTGGGGCTGGAGGAGGCTACAGGTTTAGGGAGGGTTGTGGGGGCTGGAGTTGGTGAGAGAGATAGGTTGGGTTGTAGGGATTGGAGGAGGTTACAGAGATAGGGAGTGTTGTAGGGACTGGAGGAGGTTACAGAGTTAGAGAGGGTTGGAGGGGCTGGAGGAGGATAAAGAAATAGGGAGGGTTGTAGGGACTGTAGGAGGTTACAGAGATAGGGAGGGTTGTAGGGGCTGGAGGAGGATACAGACATAGAGACAGTCATTGGGGCTGGAGGAGGTTACAGAGATAGGGAGGGTTGTAGGGGCTGGAGGAGGTTACAGAGATAGGGAGGGTTGTAGGGGCTGGAGGAGGTTACAGAGAAAGGGAAGGTTGTAGGGGCTGGAGGAGGTTACAGAGATAGAGGGAGGGTTGTAGGGGCTGGAGGAGGTTACAGAGATAGGGAGGGTTTTAGGGTCTGGAAGAGGCTACAGAGTTAGGGAGAGTTGTAGTGTCTGGAGGAGGTGACAGAGATAGGGAGGGGTGTAGGGGCTGGAGGAGGTTACAGAGATAGGCAGGGGTTTAGGGGCTGGAGGAGGTGACAGAGTTAAGGAGGGTTGTTGGGGATGAAGGAGGTTACAGAGTTCGGGAGGGTTGTAGGGGCTGGATCAGGCTACAGAGATAGGGAGGGTTGTAGGGGCTGGAGGAGTTGACAGAGATAGGGAGGGTTGTTGTGGATGGAGGAGGCTACAGAGTTAGGGAGGGTTGTAGGGGCTGGAGGAGGCTACAGAGATAGGGAGGGGTGTAGGGGCTGGAGGAGGTGACAGAAATAGGGAGGGTTGTAGGGGCTGGAGGAGATGACAGAGATAGGGAGGGTTGTAGGGGCTGGAGGAGGTTACAGAGATAGGGAGGGTTGTAGGGGCTGGAGGAGATGACAGAGATAGGGAGGGTTGTAGGGGTTGGAGGAGATGACAAAGATAGGGAGGGGTGTAGGGGCTGGAGGAGATGACAGAGATAGGGAGGGTTGTAGGGGTTGGAGGAGATGACAGAGATAGGGAGGGGTGTAGGGGCTGGAGGAGATGACAGAGATAGGGAGGGGTGTAGGGGCTGGAGGAGGTTACAGAGATAGGGAGGGTTGTAGGGGCTGGAGGAGGTTACAGAGATAGGGAGGGGTGTAGGGGCTGGAGGAGGTTACAGAGATAGGGAGGGTTGTAGGGCCTGGAGGAGTTTACAGAGATAGGGAGGGTTGTAGGAGTGGAGGAGGTTACAGAGATAGGGAGGGTTGTAGGAGTGGAGGAGGTTACAGAGACAGTGAGGTTTGAAGGCAATGTAGTAGATTACAGAGATAGGGAGGGTGGATTTGATGATGAGGATGAGAATTTTAAATTTGAGACACCATTGGACTCAGAGCCAGTGTGGGTTGGCGAGTATAAGGGGCAATGGGGGGGATTCAGGGTTTGGTGCGAGTTCGGGGACAGTGCATGGCGGGGTGTTGTGGTGTGGGGTGGGAGCAGGGCCTTGGGTGAGCTGAAGTCTAAGAAGGGTGGAAGCCTGGGAAACAGGCCTGGGGAACCCTGGCATCCTCGGACCTGTCTCAGGCGAGCGATCGATGGGTTTAACTTCCTACTTGTGGAAAAGTTGCAGGAAGTGGGGAAACTCTGAGCAGTGAGGAGGGGGGGGTGGGGTGGGGGTTTTAATCTCCCGGAAGGTGCCCGGCCAATTCGTTCGTTGGGCTGAGCCCCGGGTTCAAGATGGCCGCCCTGGCCTCACAGGCCTCAGGCTTCTCATCGCCAATGGCCGCTCGGTTCCGGCGTCTCTTACCTGGTAAAAAGCTTTGATGTGTTGGACCAGGATGGTGAGGTTCTGTACCCGGAGGACCTCGTCGTTGCCCTCGTTGCGATAGATTCTCTGGGTCTGGGGATTCGGGTCGCTGGAAGGGAGAATAAAACACGCAAGGGGATAAAAGTTCCATTTGTCCATCATGGAGGTGCCCAGCCACCTGAACCTGACCTTGTGCCCGACCTCTGGTCGCCTGTCCCCGCGACACGTCTGGCGGCACTCCCACGTGGAACGGCTTACCAGGTCAAGGGCGCCGTCCAAGTTGTTGTTGTCAACTGTGCCGACATCACTGATTTAATTAGCCTCAGTGCCCTCTCTGGGTTGATGGCAGGAGGAGGGTAGTCGAAGGGAAAATTGAGTGGGGGCTCCCTGTTCTAGTTTGCCAACTAACGCCACCCCCTTTATCATCTAAGCCCCCTCATCCTGGGAAGCGACAGGGTGCAGCTGAGATGCCTCATGCAGTTGAATAGGCTGCCAGAAACTCGGGGATGTTGTTGAGGGGGGTGAGGGGGAGGCGGGGGTGGGGTGCAGTGTGGCAGCCTCACACTTGGGCCTCCTTGCCCCTCGTTTTCTCTTTCCTCCAGCCCCTACAACCCTCCGAGATCTCTGCGCTCCTCCAATTCCGGCCTCTTGCACATTCCCCCGATTCCCCATCGCTCAGCCATTGGCGTCCGTGCCTTCAGCTGCCTGGGGGGGGTGTTGGGGGGGGGGGGTCCTAAGCCCTGGAATTCCCTCCCTACACCTCTCCGCCTCTCCCCCAACCTCACTTTGCTCTCTCTCCTCCTTTAAGACGCTGCTTAAAACCAGCCTTTTTGACCGAGATTTTTGCCCCCCCCCCCCCGTCCCTAACGTCTCCTTCTGTGGCTCGGGCTCAAATTCTGTTTGCTAAAGCCACTGGGTTTTATATTTGTGTGAAAGGCGCTGTTGTCACGGCCTAAGCAGAGACCAGGATGAGGGGTCTGTGCTAGGCCCAACCCTACGGCCTTCAGTCAAAGCAGCCGACGAGAGCCGCGGCGAGGCTGAGCGGGAGTCGGATGGGGGAGGGGGTTACGGAGTGGAACAGGGATGGGGAGAGACTGAGAGAGAGAGAGAGAGAGAGCCCGCCTGGCGCAGGCTTCTGCGCGACGCTAGGCCCCGTTCCCGTGCCAACCTACATCTGCCTCATGACTCTGTTGAGGAAAACTCCGTCCACCAGTTTGAGGTAGTCGGCCTGGCAATCTCTGCGGCCTGCAGCCTTCACCTCCATGTACTGCGCACTGCCCCCGTCCAGGGAGGTGTCGAAGGTTTTTACCTGCAGGGGGGACAGGATTGCGAGAGATTAGGAAGGTCACAGGGGGCCAGAGAGAGAGAGCTAGAAAGAGTGAGAGACAGAGAGGGAGAAGGAGAGATGGAGAGAGAGACGGAGTGAGAGAGACACGGAGAGAGAGACAGCGAGAGAGAGAGACAGAGAGAGACAGAGACAGAGAGAGAGAAACAGGGAGAGAGAGATAGGAAGAGAGAGGGAGAGAGAGGGAGAGAGAGAGAGAGAGATAGGGAGAGAGAGAGATAGGGAGAGAGAGAGATAGGGAAAGAGAGAGAGAAATAGGGAGAGAGAGAAAGAAAGACAGAGAGAGACAGAGAGACAGGGAGAGAGAGAGAGAGATAAGGAGAGAGGGAGGGAGAGAGAGAGATAGGGAGAGAGAGAGAGATAGGGAGAGAGAGAGAGATAGGGAGAGAGAGGGACAGGGAGAGAGTGAGAGAGACAGAGAGAGAGAGAAAGACAGAGAGAAACAAGGAGAGAGACATGGAGAGCGAGAGAGAGAGAGAGATAGGGAGAGAGAGAGGGACAGGAAGAGAGAGAGAGAGAGAGAGACAGGGAGGGAAAGAGAGACCGGAAGAGAGAAAGAGATAGGGAGAGAGAGAGGAACAGAGAGGGAAAGAGAGACAGGAAGAGAGGGAGAGAGAGAAAGAAAGACAGAGAGAGACAGAGAGACAGGGAGAGAGAGAGGGAGAGAGAGAGATAGGGAGAGAGAGAGAGAGAGATAGGGAGAGAGAGAGGGACAGGAAGAGAGAGAGAGATAGAGAGAGAGAGAGACAGGGAGGGAAAGAGAGACCGGAAGAGAGAGAGAGATAGGGAGAGAGAGAGGAACAGGGAGGGAAAGAGAGACAGGAAGAGAGAGAGAGAGAGATAGGGAGAGAGAGAAAGAAAGACAGAGAGAGACAGAGAGACAGGGAGAGAGAGAGGGAGAGAGAGAGATAGGGAGAGAGAGAGAGAGAGATAGGGAGAGAGAGAGAGAGAGATAGGGAGAGAGAGAGGGACAGGGAGAGAGTGAGAGAGACAGAGAGAGAGAGAAAGACAGAGAGAGACAAGGAGAGAGACAGGGAGAGAGAGAGAGACAGAGAGAGAGATAGGGAGAGAGAGAGGGACAGGAAGAGAGAGAGAGATAGGGAGAGAGAGAGAGAGACAGGGAGGGAAAGAGAGACAGGAAGAGAGAGAGAGAGATAGGGAGAGAGAGAGAGACAAGGAGAGAGAGAGAGAGAGAGACGGAAAGAGAGAAAGAGAGAGACTGAGAGAGAGAGAGAGAGATGGAGAGAGAGAGAGAGATGGGGAGAGAGAGAGAGACAAGGAGAGAGAGAGAGAGAGACGGAAAGAGAGAAAGAGAGAGACAGGGAGAGAGAGACGAGAGGTTATGGGTCAGTTACATCAAGAAGGAGGCCTGTTGCTGGGTATTTTGGGGAGTGGGTGTGCCGGGGAGGGGGGTACACTCCCACGGTAACTTACGAAACATTGGGTGGGATTTTCCAGCCCCGACACCAGCGAGCATCACCCTGGGGGCAGGATGGGAAATTTTGGACAGCCATTGACCTTTGACAGCTCTCTAAATTTTCCCATCCTGCCTACACCGGAAAATCCTGCCCAACATCTGACCTGCTTTTCATTCCTGGTGCTCGCTCGGTATCTCCCTCTCTCTCCCTCTCTCTGTCCTGTCTCAGAGTCAGAAGGTTGTGGGTTCGAGCCCCACTCCAGAGACCTGAACCCCTAATCCAGGCTGACACTCCCAGTGAGGGAGTGCTACACTGTCGGAGGTGCTGTCTTTTGGGTGAGGTGGTAAACCCTCATGCCCTCGGGTGGATGTAAAGATCCCACAGCCGGTTTCTGGGGCCAATATTTATCTCTCAACCAACATTACTAAATTAAAACAGATGAGCTAGCTGTATGTGGGATCTTGCTGTGCATAAATTAGCTGCCGTTGGTGGCCACACTGTGAGGGGAGAGGCCTCTCCAATCTACACAAGCCTCACCATACATGCACATGCACACACACACTCACACACGTTTGTGCACACACGCACACGCACACACACACACATACATACACACACACACACACACACACAAACACATGCCCACTCACACACACACACACGTGCACACGCACATACGTGCACTCATACGCATGCAGACACATACACACACACATGTGCACACACACACACACACGCGCACATGCCCACTCACACACACACACACGTGCACTCATACGCACGCACACACACACACACAAACACATGCCCACTCACACGCACACACATGCACTCATACGCATGCACACACACACATGTACACATGCACACACGTGTACTCATACACACGCACACACACGCACACATGTGCACACACACACGCACACACACACACATGCCCACTGACACAAACACACACACACACATGCACACACATGCACTCATACACATGCACACACACACACACACACGCACATGTGCACACACACACGCACACACACACATGCCCACTGACACAAACACACACACACACATGCACACACATGCACTCATACACATGCACACACACACACACACGCACACGTGCACACACACACGCACACACACACACATGCCCACTGACACAAATACACACACACACATGCACACACGTGCACTCATACGCACGCACACACACACACACAAACATGCACACACGTGCACTCATACGCACTCACACACACATACATGTGCACACACACACATGCACACAAGCACACATGGCCACTCACACACACACACACACACACACACACACACACACACACATGTGCACACACACACACACTCACACACAGACACACACCCACTCACACACACACAGACACACCACATGTGTGCACACACACACACCCACTCACTCACACACACACACACACACACACAAACATGCACACACGTGCACTCATATGCACTCACACACACATACATGTGCACACACACACATGCACACAAGCACACATGGCCACACACACACACACACACACACACACACATGTGCACACACACACACACTCACACACAGACACACACCCACTCACACACACACAGACACACCACATGTGCGCACACACACACACAGACACACACACACACACACAGGGAACTCAAAAGCAGTGGCACAGCCCTGTCACCGAGTAGAATCATCACCTCTAGCTCGCCACACACCTCCGCCTCAGTCCCTACATCACTTTTTCCACTGCCTTGTTCTTTTTCTAGAACATTCTCTGCCTGAGACTCGTTAAATCGCCGATTTGAAAAAGCACAAGGCTCACAAAATTGGCCTGCTTGTCACTCCTCATCCCCTCCCTCCCTCCCCCCTACCCCACTCCAGCTACACAGCTGTCAACCCTTTAGGCCTTAAGCCTGCTGTGAGTAAGATTGCAGGACAAAACTCATAATCAGCCACCGGGTGGGTTATTAAACCATTCCATCCTCCACTATTTTTTTCCGAGCGCTTTCCTTCATCATAAGAATGCTGTCGATAGCAGAACATCTAACTGGGCCGACTGTCCAATTGACTCACACAGTTGACTCATTATAACCCAACTCTCAGTCCTCTGAATCTCCATTAGTGAGGAATTGTGAAAAAAAATGATTAAAATTTGCACCTCGGGAGTTGGTGGAGGTTGGGTGGGTAGGGGGGGTGGTGGTGCGGAGGGGGGGGGTTGGGGTCTCGCACCAGCTTCAGTGGCCCCCATGGGAATTGATTCTGCCCCGGACTTGGGGGGGGGGGGGGGGGGGGGGGGGGGTGGGGGGCGCTTGCTTAAATACAGCGTCAGGCTTCGGCCTACTGTCAAGGCTATTTAAGGAAAGAGGCTACTTAAGGAGGGGCGGAATGAGGCCCATTCCTTCAGCAACCGCCCCCTTTTGGGGAAATGTTTAAAAATATATTTCTTTTATCGATTGTTGTCACGGTAAATGTGTGTTGGGGTAGGCTGGCTTCTTTGGAGGCCATGGTTGCAAGATGGCTGCCCTGGCGACCATGGCCACTGATTAAAAACAAAGCGGCGATTTGTCCAATCATGGGCCTTGTAATGGGTAACAACCGACTGCAGGCAGCTGCCGGCCATTAGGGGCCATAGAGATGAAAAACGCACGTCTTCAAAATGAAATTAGGCTTAAAATAAACCATTTGGATGTTCGATGTCATACCTCGGTCAGATCCCGGCCTGCAATTTGTTCTTTCTCTCTCCCTCTCTCTCTCTCTCTCTCTCCGTCTCTACTCAGCTCCGAGTCAGAAGATTGAGGGTTCGAGCCCCCACCCTAGAGGCTTGAGCACAAAAATCAAGGCCGACACTCCCAGTGCTGGTGCTGAGGGAGCGCCGCACTTTCGGATGGGGCATTAAGCCCCGTCTGCTCTCGGTGGGTGTAAAAGATCCCACGGCCCTTATATTGGAAGAGGTGGGGAGGGGGGGATGTGTGGAAATAGCTTTCCTCTGCGTCCGGGGACCAGTATTTATCCCTCCGCCAACATCACTAAAAACAGATGACCTGGGTCGTTCTCACGTTGCTGTTTGTGGGATCTTGCTGTGCATGAATTGCTGTCAGTCAAATCACTAACTGTCTTTCTGTTATATTTCAGCCCCACGTGATCTACCAAACTCTGTTTAAAGTGAGACCATTGGACCCCTACCTCTTATAGGGACAACACCAACAGCAGATAATGAACATTCTAACAGTGTGCAAAGGAAGATCCCAAAAGGATTGTGGGCCAGAGTTGTTGCCAGGGTGAGCCAATCCCTAATGAGCTCATAACCCCTCAAAATCAACCTCCATCTGGATAGCAGATTTGGACAAGATGGAGAGAGAGATGGAACAAGAGATTAAGGGAGAGAAATGGGGAGAGAGAAATAGAGAGAGAGAGAAATAGAGAGAGAGAGAAATAGAGAGAGAGAGAAATAGGGAGAGAGAGAAATAGACAGAGGTGGAGAGAGAGAAATGGGGAGAGGGATTGGGGAGAGAGAGAGATAAGGAGAGAGAAAGGGAGAGAGAAAGAGAGAGTGATGGAGAGAGAAATGAAGAGAGAAATGGGGAGAGAAATAGGGACATGGAGAGAGAGATGGAGAGTGAGAGATGGAGAGGTACAGAGAGAAGGAGGTGCATAAAGAGAGATGGAGAGAGAGAAATGGGCGGAGAGAAATGGGAGTGAGAGATGGGGAGACAGAGAGAGATGGAGAGAAAGATGGAGGGAAAAATGGGGGGGGGGAGATAGAGACATGAGAGAGAGAGATGGAGTGAGACAGAGAAAGAGAGAGAGATGGAGAGAAGAGCGGGCGATGGAGAGAGGGAGAAATAGAGAAAGATAGATGGAGAGAGAGAAATAGAGGGAGAGTGAGCGAGAGCCGGAGAGAAAGAGAGATGGAGAAAGAGAGAGAAATAGAGAGAGAGAGATGGACAGAGAGGAAGTGATGGAGAGGGATGTAGAGAAAGAAGTGATGGAAAGATAGGAAGAGAGAAGGGATGGAGAGATGGGAACAGACAGGAATGGAGAGAAAAATGGAGAGATAGAGAGAGAGAGAGAGGAAGACAGAGATGGAGGGGGAGAGGGAAGGTTAGAAGGTGCTGGGGAAGCTGGAAGAAAGGAGACTTTCAGAGAGACAAAGACAGGAGGAGAGAGACTCACCCAGCTGGCCAGCGGACTGAGCAGGAACTGTTGCAGCTTGTGACTGAGGTGAGAGTCGCTCTTCAGGATGGAGCGTTGCCGGCAGCTGAACGTCTGATTGGAGATCTCCATGTCCCCAGAGAGAGAGAGAAGAGAGGACAGAGGCACAACAGCGAATTAAATATCACAAACACCTTCTCCACAACAGAAACCCCTGACCAGACAGCTCCATAGCCCAAGCGAGAGCACAGAGGGAGAAAACAGGAGCAAGCTGTGAGTCCAGTAACACAAACTTCCTCAACTGCTGAAAAACTCCTCCTCTAACGTTAAACTCTTTCTCAATCGTACTAAAACTTCCGCCAACTGATTGTTTATGGCTGAGTGTGGGGGCGACAACATCCTGAGAGAAGCAAGCACCTCTGTATTCAGAAACAGATTTACTGATAACACAAACCAAAATCCCTCTCTGCATCAAACACATGTTAGCTAGTAACATCCCTGTGTGTATCAAACACTCCCTCACTGATAACAAACCCCAATATCCCTGTCTGTATCAAACACTCCCTCACTGATAACAAACCCCAATATCCCTGTCTGTATCAAACACTCCCTCCCTGATAACAAACCCCAATATCCCTGTCTGTATCAAACACTCCCTCATTGATAACAAACCCCAATATCCCTGTCTGTATCAAACACTCCCTCACTGATAACAAACCCCAATATCCCTGTCTGTATCTAACTCTCCCTCACTGATAACAAACCCCAATATCCCTGTCTGTATCTAACTCTCCCTCACTGATAACAAACCCCAACATCCCAGTCCGTATCAAACACTCCCTCACTGATAGCATTTGTTATCAGTGAGGGAGTGTTTGATACAGACAGGGATATTGGGGTTTGTTAACAGTGAGGGAGTGTTTGATATAGACAGGGATATTGGGGTTTATGAGTGGGGAAGTGTTTGATACAGACAGGGATATGGTGGTTTATGAGTGAGGGAGTGTTTAAATACAGACAGAGAGATTGGGTTTTGTTATCAGGGAGGGAGTGTTTGATACAGACAGAGATATTGGGGTTTGTTATTAGTCAGGGAGTGTTTGATACAGACAGGGATATTGGGGTTTGTTATCAGTGAGGGAGTGTTTGATACAGACAGGGATATTGGGGTTTGATATCAGTGAGGGAGTGTTTGATACAGAGAGGGATATTGGGGTTTATGCAGGGATATTGGGGTTTGATATCAGTGAGGGAGTATTTGAAACAGACTGGGATATTGATGTTTATGAGTGAGGGAGTGTTTGATACAGACAGGGATGTTGGGGTGTGTTATCAGTGATGGAGTGTCTGATACAGACAGGCATATTGGGGTTTGTTATCAGTTGGGGAGTGATTGATACCGACAGGGATATTGGGGTTTGTTATTATTCAGGGAGTGTTTGATACAAACAGAGATTTTGGGGTTGGATATCAGTGAGGGAGTGTCTGATTCAGACAGAGATATTGGGGTTTGTTATCAGGGAGGGAGCGTTTTATACAGACAGAGATGTTGGGGCTTGGTATCAGTGAGGGAGTGTCTGATACAGACAGACATATTGGGATTTGATATCAGTGAGGGAGTGAATGATACAGACAGGCATATTGGGATTTGTTATCAGTGAGGGAGTGAATGATACAGACAGGGATATTGGTGTTTGTTATTAGTCAGGGAGTGTTTGATATGCACCAGGATTTTGGGGTTTGTTATCAGTGAGGGAGTGTTTGATACAGACAGGGATATTGGGGTTTGTAATCAGTGACGGAGAGTTAGACACCTACAGGGATATTGGGGTTTATGAGTGAGGGAGCATCTGATACAGACAGGTATATACGTGTTTATGCGTGAGTGAGTCTCTGATACAGACAGGGATATTGGAGTCTGTGATCAGTGAGGAAGTGTCTGATACAGATAGATATTGGGATTTGATATTAGTGAGGGAGTGTTTGGTACAGACAGGGATATTGGGGTTTGATATCAGTGAGGGAGTGTCTGATACAGACTGGGATATTGGGACCTGTTATCAGTGAGGGAGTGTTTAATACTGACAGGCATATTGGGGTTTGTTATCAGTGAGGGATTATTTGATACAGACAGGAATATTGGGGTTTGTTATCAGTGATGGAGTGGTTGATATAGACAGGGATATTGGGGGCTGTTATCAGTGAGGGCGTGATTGATACAGACAGGGATATTGGGGTTGGTTTTCAGTGATGTAGTGTGAGGTACTGACAGGGATATTGGTGATTATGCGTAAGGGAGTTTTTGATACAGGCAGGATCATTAGGGTTGATATCAGTGAGGGACTGTTTGATACAGACAGGGATATTTGGGTTTGTTATCAGTCACGGAGTGTTTGACAGAGACAGGGATATTGGGGTTTGATATCAGTGAACGAGACTTTGATACAGACAGCGATATTGGGGTTTACGAGTGAGGGAATGTTTGAAACAGACATGGATATTGGGGTTTCTTATCAGTGAGGGAGTGTTTGATTCAGACAGTGATATTGGGGTTTGGTATCTGTGAGGGAGTGTTTGATACAGACAGCGATATTGGGGTTTGTTATCAGTGAGGGAGTGATTCATGCAGACAGGGATATTGGGGTTTGTTATTAGTCAGGGAGTGTTTGATACAAACAGAGATTTTGGGGTTTGATATCAGTGAGGGAGTGTCTGATACAGACAGGCATATTGGGGTTTGTTATTAGTGAGGGAGTGTTTGATACAGACTGGGATATTGGTGTTTGTTATTAGACAGGGAGTGTTTGATATGCACCGGGATTTTGGGGTTTGATTTCAGTGAGGGGATGTTTGATAAAGACAGTGATATTGGTGTTTGTCATCAGTGAGAGACTGTTTGATACAGACAGGGATATCGGGGTTTGTTATTAGTCAAGGCGTGTTTGATACAGACAGGGATATTGGGGTTTGTTATCAGTGAGGGAGTGTTTGATACAGACAGGGATATTGGGGTTTGATATCAGTGAGGGAGAGTTAGATACAGGCAGGGATATTGGGGTTTATGAGTGAGGGAGCATCTGATACAGACAGCGAAATATGTGTTTATGCGTGAGTGAGTGTTTGATACAGACAGAGATATTGGGGTTTGATATCAGTGAGGGAGTGTCTGATACAGACTGGGATATTGGGACCTGTTATCAGTGAGGGTTTGTTTAGTATTGACAGGAATATTGGGGTTTGTTATCGGTAAGGGAGGGTTAGATACAGACAGGCATATTGGGGGCAGTTATCAGTGAGGGAATGTTTGATACAGACCAGGATATTAGAGGCTGTTATCAGTGAGGGTGTGTTTGATACAGACAGAGATATTGGGGTTGGTTTTGAGTGACATAGTGTTAGGTACTGACAGGGATATTCGAGATTATGCGTAAGGGAGTTTTTGATACAGGCAGGATCACTGGGGTTTGATATCAGTGAGGGAGTGTTTGATACAGACAGGGATTTTGGGGTTAGTTATCAGTGAGGGAGTGTTTGATACAGACAGGGATATTGGGGTTTGTAATCAGTGAGAGGGTGTTTGATACTGACAGGGATATGGTGTTTGTTATTAGTCAGGGAGTGTTTGATACAGACAGGGATATTGAGGTTGTTATCAATGAGGGAGCATTTGATACAGACAGTGATATTGGGGTTTGTTAACAGTGAGGGATTGTTTGATCCAGACAGTGATATTGGTGTTTATGAGTGGGGAAGTGTTTGATACAGACAGGGATATGGAGGTTTATGAGTGACGGAGTGTTTAAATACAGACAGAGAGATTGGGGTTTGTTATCAGTGATGGAGTGTCTGATACAGACAGGCATATTGGGGTTTGTTATCAGTGGGGGAGTGATTGATACTGACAGGGATATTGGGGTTTGTTATTAGTCAGGGAGTGTTTGATACAAACAGAGATTTTGGGGCTTGGTATCAGTGAGGGAGTGTCTGATACAGACATGGATATTGGGCTTTGTTATCAGTGAGGGAGCGTTTGATACAGACAGAGATGTTGGGGCTTGGTATCAGTGAGGGAGTGTCTGATACAGACAGACATATTGGGATTTGTTATCAGTGAGGGAGTGAATGATACAGACAGGCATATTGGGGTTTTTTATTAGTGAGGGAGTGTTTGATACAGACAGGGATATTGGTGTTTGTTATTAGTCAGGGAGTGTTTGATATGCACCGGGATTTTGGGGTTTGATATCAGTGAGGGGAGGTTTGATACAGACAGGGGTATTGGGGTTTGTCATCTGTGAGGGAGTGTTTGATACTGACAGGGATATTGGGGTTTGTTATCAGTGAGGGAGTGTTTGACACAGGCAGGGATATTGGGGTTTATTATCCCTGAGGGACTGTTTGATACGGACTTGGATATTGGGGTTTGTTTTCAGTGAGGGACTGTTTGATACAGACAGGGATATTGGGGTTTGTTATTAGTCAGGGAGTGTTTGATATAAACAGAAATTTTGGGGTTGGATATCAGTGAGGGAGCGTCTGATTCAATCAGAGATATTCGGGTTTGTTATCAGTGAGGGAGCGTCTGATTCAATCAGAGATATTCGGGTTTGTTATCAGTGAGGGAGTGTTTGACAGAGACAGGGATATTGGGGTTTGATATCAGTGAACGAGACTTTGATACAGACAGCGATATTGGGGTTTATGAGTGAGGGAGTGTTTGAAACAGACATGGATATTGGGGTTTGTTATCAGTGAGGGAGTGTTTGATTCAGACAGTGATATTGGGGTTTGTTATCAGTGGGGGAGTGTTTGATACAAACAGAGATTTTGGGGTTTGATATCAGTGAGGGAGTGTCTGATACAGACAGGCATATTGGGGTTTGTTATTAGTGAGGGAGTGTTTGATACAGACTGGGATATTGGTGTTTGTTATTAGACAGGGAGTGTTTGATATGCACCGGGATTTTGGGGTTTGATTTCAGTGAGGGGATGTTTGATAAAGACAGTGATATTGGTGTTTGTCATCAGTGACGGAGTGTTTGATACTGACAGGGATATTGGGGTTTGTTATCAGTGAGGGAGTGTTTGATACAGACAGGGATACTGGGGTTTGATTTCAGTGAGGGAGAGTTAGATACAGGCAGGGATATTGGGGTTTATGAGTGAGGGAGCATCTGATACAGACAGCGAAATATGTGTTTATGCGTGAGTGAGTGTTTGATACAGACAGAGATATTGGGGTTTGATATCAGTGAGGGAGTGTCTGATACAGACTGGGATATTGGGACCTGTTATCAGTGAGGGTTTGTTTAGTATTGACAGGAATATTGGGGTTTGTTATCGGTAAGGGAGGGTTAGATACAGACAGGCATATTGGGGTTTGTTATTAGTGAGGGAGTGTTTGATACAGACAAGGATATTAGAGGCTGTTATCAGTGAGGGTGTGTTTGATACAGACAGAGATATTGGGGTTGGTTTTGAGTGACATAGTGTTAGGTACTGACAGGGATATTCGAGATTATGCGTAAGGGAGTTTTTGATACAGGCAGGATCACTGGGGTTTGATACCAGTGAGGGAGCGTTTGATATAGACAGGGATTTTGGGGTTAGTTATCAGTGAGAGGGTGTTTGATACTGACAGGGATATTGGTGTTTGTTATTAGTCAGGGAGTGTTTGATACAGACAGTGATATTGGGGTTTGTTAACAGTGAGGGATTGTTTGATCCAGACAGTGATATTGGTGTTTATGAGTGGGGAAGTGTTTGATACAGACAGGGATATGGAGGTTTATGAGTGAGGGAGTGTTTAAATACAGACAGAGAGATTGGGGTTTGTTATCAGTGATGGAGTGTCTGATACAGACAGGCATATTGGGGTTTGTTATCAGTGGGGGAGTGATTGATACTGACAGGGATATTGGGGTTTGTTATTAGTCAGGGAGTGTTTGATACAAACAGATATTTTGGAGTTGGATATCAGTGAGGAAGTGTCTGATACAGACATGGATATTGGGCTTTGTTATCAGTGAGGGAGCATTTGATACAGACAGAGATGTTGGGGCTTGGTATCAGTGATGGAGTGTCTGATACAGACAAACATATTGAGATTTGTTATCAGTGAGGGAGTGAATGATACAGACAGGCATATTGGTGTTTGTTATTAGTCAGGGAGTGTTTGATATGCACCGGGATTTTGGGGTTTGATATCAGTGAGGGGAGGTTTGATACAGACAGGGATATTGGGGTTTGTCATCAGTGAGGGAGTGCTTGATACAGACAGGGATATTGGGGTTTGTTATCAGTGAGGGAGTGTTTGACACAGGCAGGGATATTGGGGTTTATTATCCCTGAGGGAGTGTTTGATACGGACATGGAAATTGGGGTTTGTTTTCAGTGAGGGAGTGTTTGATATAAATAGAAATTTTGGGGTTGGATATCAGTGAGGGAGTGTCTGATTCAGACAGGGATATTGGGGTTTGTTATCAGTGAGGGAGTGTTTGATACAGACTGGGATATTCGGGTTTGATATCAGTGAGGGAGTCATTGAAAGAGACAGGTATATCAGGGTTTATGAGTGAGGGAGTGTTTGATACAGACAGGAATATTGGGGTTTATTATCAATGAGGGAGTATTTGATACAGACAGGGGTATTGCTGTTCATGAGTGATGGCGTTTTTACTAAGCACTAGGGATATTGGGGGTTTCATATCAGTGAGGGAGTGTTTGATATAGACAGGAATATTGCGGTTTGATATCAGTGAGGCAGTGTTTGACACAGACTGGGATATTGGGGTTTATTATCAGTGAGGGAGTGTTTGATACGGACAGGGATATTGGGGGTTTGATATCAGTGAGGGAGTGTTTGATATAGGCATGGATATTGGGGTTTGTTATTAGACAGGGAGTGTTTGATACAAACAGAGATTTTGGATTTGATATCAGTGAGGGAGTGTCTAATTCAGAAAGAGATATTGGGGTTTATTATTAGTCAGGGAGTGTCTGATACAAACAGAGATTTTGGGGTTTGATATCAGTGAGGGAGTGTCTGATTCAGACAGAGATATTGGGGTTTGTTATCAGTGAGGGAGTGAATGATACAGACAGGGATATTGGGGTTTGTTATCAGTGAGGGAATGTTTGATACAGGCAGGGATATTGGGGTTTATTATCACTGATGGAGTGTTTGATACAGACATGGATATTGGGGTTTGTTTTCTGTGAGGGAGTGTTTGATACAGACAGGGATATTGGGGTTTGTTATTAGTCAGGGAGTGTTTGATATAAACAGAAATTTTGGGGTTGGATATCAGTGAGGGAGTGTCTGATTCAGACAGAGATATTGGGGTTTGTTATCAGTGAGGGAGCATTTGGTACAGACAGAGATGTTGGGGTAGTAATTAGTGAGGGAGTGTCTGATACAGACAGGCATATTGGGGATTGATATCAGTGAGGGAGTGAATGATACAGACAGGCAAATCGTGGTTTGTTATAAGTGTGGGAGTGTTTGATACAGACAGGGATATTGGTGTTTGTTATTAGTCAGGGTTTGTTTGATACGCACCGGAATATTGGGGCTTGATATCAGTGAGGCGGTGTTTGATATAGACAGGGGTATTGGGGTTTGTCATCAGTGAGAGAGTTTATGATACTGACTGGGATATTTAGGTTTGTTATCAGTGAGGGAGTGTTTGATACAGACTGGGATATTGGGGTTTATGCAGTGATATCAGTGCGGGTGTGTTTGATACAGACAGGGATAGTAGGGTTTGATATCAGTGAGGGAGTGATTGATACAGACAGGTATATTAGTGTTTGTGAGTGAGGGAGAGTTTAGTACAGACTAGGGATATTTAGGTTTGTTATCAATGAGCGAGTGTTTGATACAGACAGGGATATTGGGGTTTGTTATCAGTGAGGGAGTGTTTGATACAGACTGGGATATTCGGGTTTGATATCAGTGAGGGAGTCATTGAAAAAGACAGGTATATCAAGGTTTATGAGTGAGGGAGTGTTTGGTACAGACAGGAATATTGGGGTTTACTTTCAATGAGAGAGTGTTTGATACAGACCGGGGTTTTGCTGTTCATGAGTGATGGCGTTTTCATTAAGCACTAGGGATATTGGGGGTTTCATATCAGTGAGGGAGTGTTTGATATGCACCAGGATTTTGGGGATTGATATCAGTGAGGGGGTGTTTGATACAGACCGGGGTATTGGGGTTTGTAATCAGTGAGAGAGTGTTTGTTACAGACAGGGATATTGGTGTTTGTTATTAGTCAGGGAGTGTTTGATACAAACAGGGATATTGGGGTTTGTTATCAGTTAGGGAGTGTTTGATATAGACATGGATATTGGGGTTTGTAATCAGTGAGGGAGTGTTTGATACAGACAGGGATATTGGGGTTTGTTATTAGTCAGGGAGTTTTTGATACAAACAGAGATTTTGGGGTTGGATATCAGTGAGGGAGTGTCTGAATCAGACTGAGATATTGGGGTTTGTTATCAGTGAGGGAGCGTTTGGTACAGACAGAGATGTTGGGGCTTGTTATTAGTGAGGGAGTGTCTGATACAGACCGGCATATTGGGGTTTGTTATCAGTGAGGGAGTGTTTGATACGCTCCGGGTTTTTGGGACTTGATATCAGTGAGGGGGTGTTTGATACAGAGCGGGCTATTGGGGTTTGTCAACAGTGAGAGAGTGTATGATACTGACAGGGGTATTGGTGTTTGTTATTAGTCAGGTTGTGTTTGATACAGACAGGGATATTGGGACCTGTTATCAGTGAGGGAGTGTTTGATACAGACTGGGATATATGCGTTTGTTATCAGTGAGGGAGAGTTAGATACCTACAGGTATATTGGAGTTTGTGAGTGAGGGAGCATCTGATACAGACAGGGATGTATGTGTTTATGCGTGACTGAGTCTCTGATACAGACAGGGATATTGGAGTCTATGATCACTGAGGAAGTGTCTGATACAGACAGATATTGGGATTTGATATTAGTGAGGGAGTGTTTGATACAGACAGGGATATTGGGGTTTGTTATCAGTGAGGGAATGTTTGATACAGACTGGGATATTGGGGTTTATGCAGGGATATCAGCGCGGGTGTGTTTGATACAGACAGGGATAGTAGGGTTTGATATCAGTGAGGGAGTGATTGATTCAGACAGGTGTATTAGTGTTTATGAGTGAGGCAGAGTTTAGTACGAACTAGGGATATTTAGGTTTGTTATCAATGAGGGAGGGATTGATACAGACAGTGATATTGGGGTTTGTTATCAGTGAGGGAGTGTTTGATACAGACTGGGATATTGGTGTTTGATATCAGTGAGGGAGCGTTTGATACAGACAGGGATATTAGGGTTTGATATCAGTGAGGGAGTGTTTGATACAGACAGGGATATTGGGGTTTGATATCAGTGAGGGAGCGTTTGATACAGACAGGGATATTAGGGTTTGATATCAGTGAGGGAGTCATTGAAAGAGACAGGTATATCAGGGTTTATGAGTGAGGGAGTGTTTGATACAGACAGGAATATTGGGGTTTATTTTCAATGAGGGAGTGTTTGATACAGACAGGGGTATTGTTGATCATGAGTGATGGCGTTTTTATTAAGCACTAGGGATATTGGGGGTCTCATATCTGTGAGGCAGTGTTTGATACAGACAGGGATATTGGGGTTTGATATCAGTGAGGCAGTGTTTGACACAGACTGGGATATTGGGGTTTATTATCAGTGAGGGATTGTTTGATATAGACATGGATATTGGGGTTTGTTGTCAGTGAGGGAGTGTTTTATACAGACAGGGATATTGGGGTTTGTTATTAGTCAGGGAGTGTTTAATACAAACAGAGATTTTGGGGTTGGATATCAGTAAGGGAGTGTCTGATTCAGACTGAGATATTGGGGTTTGTTGTCAGTGAGGGAGTGTTTGGTACAGACAGAGATGTTGGGGCTTGTTATTAGTGAGGGAGTGTCTGATACAGACCGGCATATTGGGGTTTGTTATCAGTGAGGGAGTGTTTGATACGCACCGGGTTTTTGGGGCTTGATATCAGTGAGTGGGTGTTTGATACAGACCGGGCTATTGGGGTTTGTCATCAGTGAGAGAGTGTATGATACTGACAGGGATATTGGTGTTTGTTATTAGTCAGGGTGTGTTTGATAGGACAGGGATATTGGAACCTGTTATCAGTGAGGGAGTGTTTGATACAGACTGGGATATATGCATTTGTTATCAGTGAGGGACTGTTAGATACCTACAGGGATATTGGAGTTTATGAGTGAGGGAGCATCTGATACAGAGAGGTATGTATGTGTTTATGTGTGAGTGAGTCTCTGATACAGACAGGGATATTGGAGTCTATGATCACTGAGGAAGTGTCTGATACAGACAGATATTGGGATTTGATATTAGTGAGGGATTGTTTGATACAGACAGGGATATTGGGGTTTGATATCAGTGAGGGAGTGTTTGATACAGACTGGGATATTGGGGTTTATGCAGTGATATAGGGGTTTGATATCAAGGCAGGAGGGTTTGATACAGACATGGATATTAGGTTTTGATATCACTTGAGAGAGTGATTGAAACAGACAGGGATATCAGGGTTTATGAGTGAGGGAGTGTTTGATACAGACAGGAATAATGGGGTTATTTTCAATGAGGGCATGTTTGATACATACAGGGATATTGGTGTTCATGAGTGATGGCGCGTTTAGTACACACTAGGGCTATTGGGGGTTTGCTATCAGTGAGGGAGTGTTTGATATAGACAGGAATATTGGGGTTTGATATCAGTGAGGCAGTGTTTGACACAGACAGGGATATTGGGGTTTATTAGCAATGAGGGAGTGTTTGATACGGACAGGGATATTGGGGGTTTGATATCAGTGAGGGAGTGTTTGATATAGACATGGATATTGGGGTTTGTTATCAGTGAGGGAGTGTTTGATACAGACAGGGATATTGGGATTTGTTATCAGTGAGGGAGTGTTTGATACAGACAGGGATATTGGGATTTGTTATCAGTGAGGGAGTGTTTGATACAGACAGGGATATTGGGATTTGTTATCAGTGAGGGAGTGTTTGATACAGACAGGGATATTGGGATTTGTTATCAGTGAGGGAGTGTTTGATACAGACAGGGATATTGGGATTTGTTATCAGTGAGGCAGTGTTTGATACAGACAGGGATACTGGGGTTTGTTATTAGTCTGGGAGTGTTTGATGCAAACAGAGCTTTTCGGGTTTGATATCAGTGAGGGAGTCTCTGATTCAGACAGAGATATTGGGGTTTGTTATCAGTGAGGGAGCGTTTGGTATGGACAGAGATGTTGGGGTAGTAATTAGTGAGGGAGTGTCCGATACCCAGGCATATTGGGGTTTGATATCAGTGAGGGAGTGAATGATACAGACAGACATATCATGGTTTGTTATAAGTGAGGGAGTGTTTGATACAGACAGGGATATTGGTGTTTGTTATTAGTCAGGGTGTGTTTGATACGCACCGGGATATTGGGGCTTGATATCAGTGAGGCGGTGTTTGATATAGAAAAGGTTATTGGGGTTTGTCATCAGTGAGAGAGTTTATGATACTCGAAGGGATATTTATGTTTGTTATCAGAGAGGGAGTGTTTGATACAGACAGGGATATTGGCGTTTGATTTCAGTGAGGGAGTGTTTGATACAGACCGGGATATTGGCGTTTGATTTCAGTGAGGGAGTGTTTGATACAGACCGGGATATTCGGGTTTATGCAGGGATATCAGTGCGGGTGTGTTTGATACAGACAGGGATAGTAGGGTTTGATATAAGTGAGGGAGTGATTGATTCAGACAGGTTTTATGAGTGTTTTTATCAGACTGTGTTTATGAGTGAGGGAGAGTTTAGTACAGACTAGGGATATTTAGGTTTGTTATCAATGAGGGAGTGTTTGATACAGACAGGGATATTGGGGTGTGTTATCAGTGAGGGAGTGTTTGATACAGACTGGGATATTGGTGTTTGATATCAGTGAGGGAGCATTTGATACAGACAGGGATATTAGGGTTTGATATCAGTGAGGGAGTGTTTGATACAGACAGGGATATTGGGGTTTGATATCAGTGAGGGAGCGTTTGATACAGACAGGGATATTAGTGTTTGATATCAGTGAGGGAGTCATTGACAGAGACAGGTATATCAGGGTTTCTGAGTGAGGGTGTGTTTGATACAGACATGGATATTGGGATTTATTATCAGTGAGGGAGTGTTTGATATGGACAGGGATATTGGGGTTTGTTATCAGTGAGGGAGTGTTTGATATAGACATGGATATTGGGGATTGTTATCAGTGGGGGAGTGTTTGATATAGACATGGATATTGGGGTTTGTTATCAGTGAGGGATTGTTTGATACTGACAGGGATATTGGGGTTTGTTATTAGTCAGGGAGTGTTTAATACAAACAGAGATTTTAGGGTTTGATATCAGTGAGGGAGTGTCTGATTCAGACAGAGCTATTGGGGTTTGTTATCAGTGAGGGAGCATTTGGTACAGACAGAGATGTTGGGGCTTGTTATTAGTGAGGGAGTGTCTGATACCGACCGGCATATTGGGGTTTGTTATCACTGAGCAAGTGTTTGATACGCACCGGGTTTTTGGGGCTTGATATCAGTGAGTGGGTGTTTGATACAGACCGGGCTATTGGGGTTTGTCATCAGTGAGAGAGTGTATGATACTGACAGGGATATTGGTGTTTGTTATTAGTCAGGGTGTGTTTGATACAGACAGGGATATTGGGACCTGTTATCAGTGAGTGAGTGTTTGATACAGACTGGGATATATGCTTTTGTTATCAATGAGGGAGAGTTAGATACCTACAGGGATATTGGAGTTTATGTGTGAGTGAGCAGCTGATACAGACAGGTATGTATGTGTTTATGCCTGAGTGAGTCTCTGATACAGACAGGGATATTGGAGTCTATGATCACTGAGGAAGTGTCTGATACAGACAGGGATACTGGGGTTTGATATCAGTGAGGGAGTGTCTGATACAGACTGGGATATTGGGACCTGTTATCAGTGAGGGAGTGTTTAATACTGACAGGAATATTGGGGTTTGTTATCGGTGAGTGTGTGTTACATACAGACAGGCATATTGGGGTTTGTTTTCAGTGAGGGAATATTTGATACAGACAGGAACATTGGGGGCTGTTATCAGTGATGGAGTGTTTGAAACAGACAGGGATATTGGGGGCTGTTATCAGTGAGGGAGTGATTGATACAGACAGGGATATTGGGGTTCGTTTTCAGTGACATAGTGTTAGGTACTGACAGGGATATTCAAGATTATGCCTAAGGGTGTTTTTGATACAGGCAGGATCACTGGGGTTTGATATCAGTGAGGGAGTGTTTGATACAGACAGGGATTTTGGGGTTAGTTATCAGTGAGAGAGTGTTTGATACTGACAGGGATATTGGGTTTTGTTATTAGTCAGGGAGTGTATGATACACACAGGGATATTGGGGATTGTTATCAATGAGGGAGAGTTAGATACAGACAGAGATATTGGGGTTTATTAGTGAGGGAGCATCAGATACAGACAGGGATACATGTGTTTATGCGTGAGTGAGTGTTTGATACAGACAGGGCTATTGGGATTTGATATCAGTGAGGGAGTGTCTGATACAGACTGGGATATTGGGACCAGTTATCATTGAGGTAGTGTTTAGTATTGACAGGAATATTGGGGTTTGTTATCGGTGAGGGAGTGTTAGATACAGACAGGGATGTTGGGGCTTGTGAACAGTGAGGGAGCGTCTCATGCAGACAGGCATATTGGGGTTTGTTATCTGTGAGGCAGTGAATGATACAGACAGGCATATTGGGGTTTGTTATTAGTGAGGGAGTGTTTGATACAGACAGGGATATTGGGGTTGGTTTTCAGTGACGTAGTGTTAGGTACTGACAGGGATATTCGAGATTATGCCTAAGGGAGTTTTTGATACAGGCAGGATCACTGTGGTTTGATATCATTGAGGGAGTGTTTGATACAGACAGGGATTTTGGGGTTAGTTATCAGTGAGAGAGTGTTTGATACTGACAGGGATATTGGGGTTTGTTATTAGTCAGGCAGTGTTTGATATGCACCAGGATTTTGGGGATTGATATCAGTGAGGGGGTGTTTGATACCAACTGGGGTATTGGGGTTTGTAATCAGTGAGAGAGTGTTTGTTACAGACAGGGATATTGGTGTTTGTTATTAGTCAGGGAGTGTTTGATACAAGCAGGGATATTGGGGTTTGTTATCAGTGAGGGAGTGTTTGATACAGACAGGGATATTGGGGTTTTTTATTAGTCAGGGAGTGTTTGATACAGGCAGAGATATTGGGGTTTGATATCTTGAGGGAGTCTTTGATACAGACAGGGATATTGGGGTTTATGGAGGGATATAGGGGTTTGATATCAGTGCAGGAGTGTTTGATACAGACAAGGATATTAGGGTTTGATATCAGTGAGGGAGTGATTGATACAGACAGGGATATCAGGGCGTATGAGTGAGGGAGTGTTTGATACAGACAGGGATATTGGGGTTTGATATCAGTGAGGGAGTCTTTGATACAGACAGGGATATTGGGGACTGTTATCAGTGAGGGAGTATTTGATACAGACAGGGATATTGGGGTTTGTTATCAGTGAGGGAGTGTTTGATAAAGACACGGATATTGGGGTTTGTTATCAGTGAAGGAGTGTTTGATACAGACAGGGATAATGGGTTTTATGCAGTGATATAGGGGTTTGATATCAGGGCTGTGTTTGATACAGACAGGGATATTAGGTTTTGATAGCACTGGAGAGAGCGATTGAAACAGACAGGGATATCAGGGTTTATGAGTGAGGGAGTGTTTGAAGCAGACAGGAATAATGGGGTTATTTTCAATGAGGGAGTGTTTGATACAGACAGGGGTATTGGGGTTTGTTATCAGTGAGGGAATGTTTAATACAGGCAGGGATATTGGGGTTTGTTATTAGTCAGGGAGTGTTTGATATAAACAGAAATTTTGGGGTTGGATATCAGTGAGGGAGTGTCTGATTCAGACAGAGATATTGGGGTTTGTTTTCTGTGAGGGAGTGTTTGATACAGAAAGGGATATTGGGGTTTGTTATTAGTCAGGGAGTGTTTGATATAAACAGAAATTTTGGGGTTGGATATCAGTGATAGAGTGTCTGATACAGACAGGCATATTGGGGTTTGATATCAGTGAGTGAGTGAATGATACAGACAGGCAAATCGTGGTTTGTTATAAGTGTGGGAGTGTTTGATACAGACAGGGATATTGGTGTTTGTTATTAGTCAGGGTTTGTTTGATACGCACCGGAATATTGGGGCTTGATATCAGTGAGGCGGTGTTTGATATAGACAGGGGTATTGGGGCTTGTCATCAGTGAGAGCGTTTATGATACTGACAGGGATATTTAGGTTTGTTATCAGTGAGGGATTGTTTGATACAGACAGGGATATTGGCGTTTGATTTCAGTGAGGGAGTGTTTGATACAGACCGGGATATTGGCGTTTATGCAGGGATATCAATGCGGGTGTGTTTGATACAGACAGGAATATTGGGGTTTACTTTCAATGAGGGAGTGTTTGATACAGACCGGGGTATTGCTGTTCATGAGTGATGGTGTTTTCATTAAGCACTAGGGATATTGGGGGGTTCATATCAGTGAGGGAGTGTTTGATATGCACCAGGATTTTGGGGATTGATATCAGTGAGGGGGTGTTTGATACAGACCGGTGTATTGGGGTTTGTAATCAGTGAGAGAGTGTTTGTTACAGACAGGGATATTGGGGTTTGTTATCAGTGAGGGAGTGTTTGATATAGACATGGATATTGGGGTTTGTTATCAGTGAGGGAGTGTTTGATACAGACAGGGATATTGGGGTTTGTTATTAGTCAGGGAGTGTTTGATACAGACAGGGATATTGGGGTTTGTTATTAGTCAGGGAGTGTTTGATACAAACAGAGATTTTGGGGTTTGATCTCAGTGAGGGATTGTCTGAATCAGACAGAGATATTGGGGTTTGTTATCAGTGAGGGAGCGTTTGGTACAGACAGAGATGTTGGGTCTTGTTATTAGTGAGGGAGTGTCTGATACAGACCGGCATTTAGGGGTTTGTTATCACTGAGGGAGTGTTTGATACAGACTGGGATATTGGGGTTTGTTATCAGTGAGGGAATGTTTGATACAGACTGGGATATTGGGGTTTATGCAGGGATATCAGCGCGGGTGTGTTCGATACAGACAGGGATAGTAGGGTTTGATATCAGTGAGGGAGTGATTGATTCAGACAGGTGTATTAGTGTTTATAAGTGAGGCAGTTTTTAGTACGAACTAGGGATATTTAGGTTTGTTATCAATGAGGGAGGGATTGATACAGACAGGGATATTGGGGTTTGTTATCAGTGAGGGAGTGTTTGATACAGACAGGGATATTGGCGTTTGATTTCAGTGAGGGAGTGTTTGATACAGACTGGGATATTGGGGTTTATGCAGGGATATCAATGCGGGTGTGTTTGATACAGACAGGGATAGTAGGGTTTGATATCAGTGAGGGAGTGATTGATACAGACAGGTATATTAGTGTTTGTGAGTGAGGGAGAGTTTAGTACAGACTACGGATATTTAGGTTTGTTATCAATGAGGGAGTGTATGATACAGACAGGGATATTGCCGTTTGTTATCAGTGAGGGAGTGTTTGATACAGACTGGGATATTCGGGTTTGATATCAGTGAGGGAGTCATTGAAAAAGACAGGTATATCAAGGTTTATGAGTGAGGGAGTGTTTGATACAGACAGGAATATTGGGGTTTACTTTCAATGAGGGAGTGTTTGATACAGACCGGGGTATTGCTGTTCATGAGTGATGGTGTTTTCATTAAGCACTAGGGATATTGGGGGGTTCATATCAGTGAGGGAGTGTTTGATATGCACCAGGATTTTGGGGATTGATATCAGTGAGGGGGTGTTTGATACAGACCGGTGTATTGGGGTTTGTAATCAGTGAGAGAGTGTTTGTTACAGACAGGGATATTGGGGTTTGTTATCAGTGAGGGAGTGTTTGATATAGACATGGATATTGGGGTTTGTTATCAGTGAGGGAGTGTTTGATACAGACAGGGATATTGGGGTTTGTTATTAGTCAGGGAGTGTTTGATACAGACAGGGATATTGGGGTTTGTTATTAGTCAGGGAGTGTTTGATACAAACAGAGATTTTGGGGTGTGAGCTCAGTGAGGGAGTGTCTGAATCAGACAGAGATATTGGGCTTTGTTATCAGTGAGGGAGTGTTTGATACAGACTGGGATATTGGGGTTTGTTATCAGTGAGGGAATGTTTGATACAGACTGGGATATTGGGGTTTATGCAGGGATATCAGCGCGGGTGTGTTCGATACAGACAGGGATAGTAGGGTTTGATATCAGTGAGGGAGTGATTGATTCAGACAGGTGTATTAGTGTTTATGAGTGAGGCAGAGTTTAGTACGAACTAGGGATATTTAGGTTTGTTATCAATGAGGGAGGGATTGATACAGACAGGGATATTGGGGTTTGTTATCAGTGAGGGAGTGTTTGATACAGACAGGGATATTGGGGTTTGTTATCAGTGAGGGAGTGTTTGATACAGACAGGGATATTGGGGTTTGTTATCAGTGAGGGAGTGTTTGATACAGACAGGGATATTGGGGTTTGTAATCAGTGAGGGAGTGTTTGATACAGACAGGGATATTGGGCTTTGTTATCAGTGAGGGAGTGTTTGATACAGACAGGGATATTGGGGTTTGTTATCAGTGAGGGAGTGTTTGATACAGACTGGGATATTGGTGTTTGATATCAGTGAGGGAGCGTTTGATACAGACAGGGATATTAGGGTTTGATATCAGTGAGGGAGTGTTTGATACAGACAGGGATATTGGGGTTTGATATCAGTGAGGGAGCGTTTGATACAGACAGGGATATTAGGGTTTGATATCAGTAAGGGAGTCATTGAAAGAGATAGGTATATCGGGTTTATGAGTGAGGGAGTGTTTGATTAGGACAGGGGTATTGTTGATCATGAGTGATGGCGTTTTTATTGAGCACTAGGGATATTCGGGGTTTCATATCTGTGAGGGAGTGTTTGATATAGACAGGGATATTGGGGTTTGATATCAGTGAGGCAGTGTTTGATATAGACAGGGATATTGGGGTTTATTATCAGTGAGGGAGTGTTTGATATGGACAGGGATATTGGGGTTTATTATCAGTGAGGGAGTGTTTGATATGGACAGGGATATTGGGGTTTATTATCAGTGAGGTGCTGTTTGATATGGACAGGGATATTGCGGGTTTGCTATCAGTGAGGGAGTGTTTGATATAGACAGGGATATTGGGGTTTGATATCAGTGAGGCAGTGTTTGACACCGACTGGGATATTGGGGTTTATTATCAGTGAGGGAGTGTTTGATACGGACAGGGATATTGTGGGTTTGATATCAGTGAGGGATTGTTTGATATAGACATGGATATTGGGGTTTGTTGTCAGTGAGGGAGTGTTTTATACAGACAGGGATATTGGGGTTTGTTATTAGTCAGGGAGTGTTTAATACAAACAGAAATTTTGGGGTTGGATATCAGTAAGGGAGTGTCTGATTCAGACTGAGATATTGGGGTTTGTTGTCAGTGAGGGAGCGTTTGGTACAGACAGAGATGTTGGGGCTTGTTATTAGTGAGGGAGTGTCTGATACAGACCGGCATATTGGGATTTGTTATCAGTGAGGGAGTGTTTGATACGCACCGGGTTTTTGGGGCTTGATATCAGTGAGTGGGTGTTTGATACAGACTGGGCTATTGGGGTTTGTCATCAGTGAGAGAATGTATGATACTGACAGGGATATTGGTGTTTGTTATTAGTCAGGGTGTGTTTGATAAGACAGGGATATTGGAACCTGTTATCAGTGAGGGAGTGTTTGATACAGACTGGGATATATGCATTTGTTATCAGTGAGGGACTGTTAGATACCTAGAAGGATATTGGAGTTTATGAGTGAGGGAGCATCTGATACAGAGAGGTATGTATGTGTTTATGTGTGAGTGAGTCTCTGATACAGACAGAGATATTGGAGTCTATGATCACTGAGGAAGTGTCTGATACAGACAGATATTGGGATTTGATATTAGTGAGGGATTGTTTGATACAGACAGGGATATTGGGGTTTGATATCAGTGAGGGAGTGTTTGATACAGACTGGGATATTGGGGTTTATGCAGTGATATAGGGGTTTGATATCAGGGCAGGAGTGTTTGATACAGACATGGATATTAGGTTTTGATATCACTTGAGAGAGTGATTGAAACAGACAGGGATATCAGGGTTTATGAGTGAGGGAGTGTTTGATACAGACAGGAATAATGGGGTTATTTTCAATGAAGGCTTGTTTGATACAGACAGGGATATTGGTGTTCATGAGTGATGGCGCGTTTAGTACACACTAGGGCTATTGGGGGTTTGCTATCAGTGAGGGAGTGTTTGATATAGACAGGAATATTGGGGCTTGATATCAGTGAGGGAGTGTTTGACACAGACAGGGATATTGGGGTTTATTATCAGTGAGGGAGTGTTTGATACGGACAGGGATATTGGGGGTTTGATATCAGTGAGGGAGTGTTTGATATAGACATGGATATTGGGGTTTGTTATCAGTGAGGGAGTGTTTGATACAGACAGGGATATTGGGATTTGTTATCAGTGAGGGAGTGTTTGATACAGACAGGGATATTGGGATTTGTTATCAGTGAGGCAGTGTTTGATACAGACAGGGATACTGGGGTTTGTTATTAGTCTGGGAGTGTTTGATGCAAACAGAGATTTTCGGGTTTGATATCAGTGAGGGAGTCTCTGATTCAGACAGAGATATTGGGGTTTGTAATCAGTGAGGGAGCGTTTGGTATGGACAGAGATGTTGGGGTAGTAATTAGTGAGGGAGAGTCCGATACAGACAGGCATATTGGGGTTTGATATCAGTGAGGGAGTGAATGATACAGACAGGGATATTGGTGTTTGTTATTAGTCAGGGTATGTTTGATACGCACCGGGATATTGGGGCTTGATATAAGTGAGGCGGTGTTTGATATAGAAAAGGGTATTGGGGTTTGTCATCAGTGAGAGAGTTTATGATACTGGCAGGGATATTTATGTTTGTTATCAGAGAGGGAGTGTTTGATACAGACAGGGATATTGGCGTTTGATTTCAGTGAGGGAGTGTTTGATACAGACCGGGATATTGGCGTTTGATTTCAGTGAGGGAGTGTTTGATACAGACCGGGATATTCGGGTTTATGCAGGGATATCAGTGCGGGTGTGTTTGATACAGACAGGGATAGTAGGGTTTGATATAAGTGAGGGAGTGATTGATTCAGACAGGTATATTAGTGTTTATGAGTGAGGGAGAGTTTAGTACAGACTAGGGATATTTAGGTTTCTTATCAATGAGGGAGTGTTTGATACAGACAGGGATATTGGGGTTTGTTATCAGTGAGGGAGTGTTTGATACAGACTGGGATATTGGTGTTTGATATCAGTGAGGGAGCGTTTGATACAGACAGGGATATTAGGGTTTGATATCAGTGAGGGAGTGTTTGATACAGACAGGGATATTGGGGTTTGATATCAGTGAGGGAGCGTTTGATACAGACAGGGATATTAGTGTTTGATATCAGTGAGGGAGTCATTGACAGAGACAGGTATATCAGGGTTTATGAGTGAGGGAGTGTTTGATACAGACAGGAATATTGGGGTTTATCTTCAATGAGTGAGTGTTTGATACAGACAGGGGTATTGCTGTTCATGAGTGATGGCGTTTTTAGTAAGCACTAGGGATATTGGGGGTTTCATATCAGTGAGGGAGTGTTTGATATAGACAGTGATATTGGGGTTTGATATCAGTGAGGCAGTGTTTGACACAGACTGGGATATTGGGGTTTATTTTCAATGAGGGAGTGTTTGATACAGACAGAGGTATTGGTGCTCATGAGTGATGGCGTGTTTAGTACGCACTAGGGATATTGTGGGTTTGATGTCAGTGAGGGAGTGTTTGATATAGACAGTGATATTGGGGTTTATTATCAGTGAGGGAGTGTTTGATATGGACAGGGATATTGGGGTTTGTAATCAGTGAGGGAGTGTTTGATATAGACATGGATATTGGGGATTGTTATCAGTGGGGGAGTGTTTGATATAGACATGGATATTGGGGTTTGTTATCAGTGAGGGATTGTTTGATACAGACAGGGATATTGGGGTTTGTTATTAGTCAGGGAGTGTTTGATACAAACAGAGATTTTAGGGTTTGATATCAGTGAGGGAGTGTCTGATACCGACCGGCATATTGGGGTTTGTTATCACTGAGCGAGTGTTTGATACGCACCGGGTTTTTGGGGCTTGATATCAGTGAGTGGGTGTTTGATACAGACCGGGCTATTGGGGTTTGTCATCAGTGAGAGAGTGTATGATACTGACAGGGATATTGGTGTTTGTTATTAGTCAGGGTGTGTTTGATACACACAGGGATATTGGGACCTGTTATCAGTGAGTGAGTGTTTGATACAGACTGGGGTATATGCTTTTGTTATCAATGAGGGAGAGTTAGATACCTACAGGGATATTGGAGTTTATGTGTGAGTGAGCAGCTGATACAGACAGGTATGTATGTGTTTATGCCTGAGTGAGTCTCTGATACAGACAGGGATATTGGAGTCTATGATCACTGAGGAAGTGTCTGATACAGACAGGGATATTGGGGTTTGATATCAGTGAGGGAGTGTCTGATACAGACTGGGATATTGGGACCTGTTATCAGTGAGGGAGTGTTTAATACTGACAGGAATATTGGGGTTTGTTATCGGTGAGTGTGTGTTACATACAGACAGGCATATTGGGGTTTGTTTTCAGTGAGGGAATATTTGATACAGACAGGAACATTGGGGGCTGTTATCAGTGATGGAGTGTTTGATACAGACAGGGATATTGGGGGCTGTTATCAGTGAGGGAGTGATTGATACAGACAGGGATATTGGGGTTCGTTTTCAGTGACGTAGTGTTAGGTACTGACAGGGATATTCAAGATTATGCCTAAGGGAGTTTTTGATACAGGCAGGATCACTGTGGTTTGATATCAGTGAGGGAGTGTTTGATACAGACAGGGATTTTGGGGTTAGTTATCAGTGAGAGAGTGTTTGATACTGACAGGGATATTGGGTTTTGTTATTAGTCAGGGAGTGTATGATACACACAGGGATATTGGGGATTGTTATCAATGAGGGAGTGTTTGATACAGACAGGGATATTGGGGTTTGTTATCAATGAGGGAGAGTTAGATACAGACAGAGATATTGGGTTTATTAGTGAGGGAGCATCAGATACAGACAGGGATACATGTGTTTATGCGTGAGTGAGTGTTTGATACAGACAGGGCTATTGGGATTTGATATCAGTGAGGGAGTGTCTGATACAGACTGGGATATTGGGACCAGTTATCATTGAGGTAGTGTTTAGTATTGACAGGAATATTGGGGTTTGTTATCGGTGAGGGAGTGTTAGATACAGACAGGGATGTTGGGGCTTGTGAACAGTGAGGGAGCGTCTCATGCAGACAGGCATATTGGGGTTTGTTATCAGTGAGGCAGTGAATGATACGGACAGGCATATTGGGGTTTGTTATTAGTGAGGGAGTGTTTGATACAGACAGGGATATTGGGGTTGGTTTTCAGTGACGTAGTGTTAGGTACTGACAGGGATATTCGAGATTATACCTAAGGGAGTTTTTGATACAGGCAGGATCACTGTGGTTTGATATCATTGAGGGAGTGTTTGATACAGACAGGGATTTTGGGGTTAGTTATCAGTGAGAGAGTGTTTGATACTGACAGGGATATTGGGGTTTGTTATTAGTCAGGCAGTGTTTGATATGCACCAGGATTTTGGGGATTGATATCAGTGAGGGGGTGTTTGATACCAACCGGGGTATTGGGGTTTGTAATCAGTGAGAGATTGTTTGTTACAGACAGGGATATTGGTGTTTGTTATTAGTCAGGGAGTGTTTGATACAAGCAGGGATATTGGGGTTTGTTATCAGTGAGGGAGTGTTTGATACAGACAGGGATATTGGGGTTTGATATCAGTGAGGGAGTCTTTGATACAGACAGGGATATTGGGGACTGTTATCAGTGAGGGAGTATTTGATACAGACAGGGATATTGGGGTTTGTTATCAGTGGGGGAGTGTTTGATAAAGACACGAATATTGGGGTTTGTTATCAGTGAAGGACTGTTTGATACAGACAGGGATAATGGGTTTTATGCAGTGATATAGGGGTTTGATATCAGGGCAGGAGTGTTTGATACAGACAGGGATATTAGGTTTTGATAGCACTTGAGAGAGCGATTGAAACAGACAGGGATATCAGGGTTTATGAGTGAGGGAGTGTTTGAAGCAGACAGGAATAATGGGGTTATTTTCAATGAGGGAGTATTTGATACAGACAGGGGTATTGGTGTTCATGAGTGATGGCATGTTTAGTACGCACTAGGGCTATCCGGGGTTTGATATCAGTGAGGGAGTGTTTGATATAGACAGTGATATTGGGGTTTGAAATCAGTGAGGGAGTGTTTGATACAGACAGGGATATTGGGGTTTGTTATCAGTGAGGGCATGTTTGATACAGGCAGGGATATTGGGGTTTATTATCACTGATGGAGTGTTTGATACAGACATGGATATTGGGGTTTGTTGTCTGTGAGGGAGTGTTTGATACAGACAGGGATATTGGGGCTTGTTATTAGTCAGGGAGTGTTTGATATAAACAGAAATTTTGGGGTTGGATATCAGTGAGGGAGTGTCTGATTCAGACAGAGATATTGGGATTTGTTATCAGTGAGGGAGCATTTGGAACAGACAGAGATGTTGGGGTAGTAATTAGTGAGGGAGTGTCTGATACAGACAGGCATATTGGGGTTTGATATCAGTGAGTGAGTGAATGATACAGACAGGCAAATCGTGGTTTGTTATAAGTGTGGGAGTGTTTGATACAGACAGGGATATTGGTGTTTGTTATTAGTCAGGGTTTGTTTGATACGCACCGGAATATTGGGGCTTGATATCAGTGAGGCGGTGTTTGATATAGACAGGGGTATTGGGGTTTGTTATTAGTCTGGGAGTGTTTGATGCAAACAGAGATTTTCGGGTTTGATATCAGTGAGGGAGTCTCTGATTCAGACAGAGATATTGGGGTTTGTTATCAGTGAGGGAGCGTTTGGTATGGACAGAGATGTTGGGGTAGTAATTAGTGAGGGAGTGTCCGATACAGACAGGCATATTGGGGTTTGATATCAGTGAGGGAGTGAATGATACAGACAGACATATCGTGGTTTGTTATAAGTGAGGGAGTGTTTGATACAGACAGGGATATTGGTGTTTGTTATTAGTCAGTGTGTGTTTGATACGCACCGGGATATTGGGGCTTGATATCAGTGAGGCGGTGTTTGATATAGAAAAGGGTATTGGGGTTTGTCATCAGTGAGAGAGTTTATGATACTGGCAGGGATATTTATATTTGTTATCAGAGAGGGAGTGTTTGATACAGACAGGGATATTGGCGTTTGATTTCAGTGAGGGAGTGTTTGATACAGACCGGGATATTCGGGTTTATGCAGGGATATCAGTGCGGGTGTGTTTGATACAGACAGGGATAGTAGGGTTTGATATAAGTGAGGGAGTGATTGATTCAGACAGGTTTTATGAGTGTTTTTATCAGACTGTGTTTATGAGTGAGGGAGAGTTTAGTACAGACTAGGGATATTGGGGTTTGTTATCAGTGAGGGAGTGTTTGATACAGACTGGGATATTGGTGTTTGATATCAGTGAGGGAGCGTTTGATACAGACAGGGATATTAGGGTTTGATATCAGTGAGGGAGTGTTTGATACAGACTGGGATATTGGGGTTTATGCAGTGATATAGGGGTTTGATATCAGGGCAGGAGTGTTTGATACAGACATGGATATTAGGTTTTGATATCACTTGAGAGAGTGATTGAAACAGACAGGGATATCAGGGTTTATGAGTGAGGGAGTGTTTGATACAGACAGGAATAATGGGGTTATTTTCAATGAAGGCTTGTTTGATACAGACAGGGATATTGGTGTTCATGAGTGATGGCGCGTTTAGTACACACTAGGGCTATTGGGGGTTTGCTATCAGTGAGGGAGTGTTTGATATAGACAGGAATATTGGGGCTTGATATCAGTGAGGGAGTGTTTGACACAGACAGGGATATTGGGGTTTATTATCAGTGAGGGAGTGTTTGATACGGACAGGGATATTGGGGGTTTGATATCAGTGAGGGAGTGTTTGATATAGACATGGATATTGGGGTTTGTTATCAGTGAGGGAGTGTTTGATACAGACAGGGATATTGGGATTTGTTATCAGTGAGGGAGTGTTTGATACAGACAGGGATATTGGGATTTGTTATCAGTGAGGCAGTGTTTGATACAGACAGGGATACTGGGGTTTGTTATTAGTCTGGGAGTGTTTGATGCAAACAGAGATTTTCGGGTTTGATATCAGTGAGGGAGTCTCTGATTCAGACAGAGATATTGGGGTTTGTAATCAGTGAGGGAGCGTTTGGTATGGACAGAGATGTTGGGGTAGTAATTAGTGAGGGAGAGTCCGATACAGACAGGCATATTGGGGTTTGATATCAGTGAGGGAGTGAATGATACAGACAGGGATATTGGTGTTTGTTATTAGTCAGGGTATGTTTGATACGCACCGGGATATTGGGGCTTGATATAAGTGAGGCGGTGTTTGATATAGAAAAGGGTATTGGGGTTTGTCATCAGTGAGAGAGTTTATGATACTGGCAGGGATATTTATGTTTGTTATCAGAGAGGGAGTGTTTGATACAGACAGGGATATTGGCGTTTGATTTCAGTGAGGGAGTGTTTGATACAGACCGGGATATTGGCGTTTGATTTCAGTGAGGGAGTGTTTGATACAGACCGGGATATTCGGGTTTATGCAGGGATATCAGTGCGGGTGTGTTTGATACAGACAGGGATAGTAGGGTTTGATATAAGTGAGGGAGTGATTGATTCAGACAGGTATATTAGTGTTTATGAGTGAGGGAGAGTTTAGTACAGACTAGGGATATTTAGGTTTCTTATCAATGAGGGAGTGTTTGATACAGACAGGGATATTGGGGTTTGTTATCAGTGAGGGAGTGTTTGATACAGACTGGGATATTGGTGTTTGATATCAGTGAGGGAGCGTTTGATACAGACAGGGATATTAGGGTTTGATATCAGTGAGGGAGTGTTTGATACAGACAGGGATATTGGGGTTTGATATCAGTGAGGGAGCGTTTGATACAGACAGGGATATTAGTGTTTGATATCAGTGAGGGAGTCATTGACAGAGACAGGTATATCAGGGTTTATGAGTGAGGGAGTGTTTGATACAGACAGGAATATTGGGGTTTATCTTCAATGAGTGAGTGTTTGATACAGACAGGGGTATTGCTGTTCATGAGTGATGGCGTTTTTAGTAAGCACTAGGGATATTGGGGGTTTCATATCAGTGAGGGAGTGTTTGATATAGACAGTGATATTGGGGTTTGATATCAGTGAGGCAGTGTTTGACACAGACTGGGATATTGGGGTTTATTTTCAATGAGGGAGTGTTTGATACAGACAGAGGTATTGGTGCTCAGGAGTGATGGCGTGTTTAGTACGCACTAGGGATATTGTGGGTTTGATGTCAGTGAGGGAGTGTTTGATATAGACAGTGATATTGGGGTTTATTATCAGTGAGGGAGTGTTTGATATGGACAGGGATATTGGGGTTTGTAATCAGTGAGGGAGTGTTTGATATAGACATGGATATTGGGGATTGTTATCAGTGGGGGAGTGTTTGATATAGACATGGATATTGGGGTTTGTTATCAGTGAGGGATTGTTTGATACAGACAGGGATATTGGGGTTTGTTATTAGTCAGGGAGTGTTTGATACAAACAGAGATTTTAGGGTTTGATATCAGTGAGGGAGTGTCTGATACCGACCGGCATATTGGGGTTTGTTATCACTGAGCGAGTGTTTGATACGCACCGGGTTTTTGGGGCTTGATATCAGTGAGTGGGTGTTTGATACAGACCGGGCTATTGGGGTTTGTCATCAGTGAGAGAGTGTATGATACTGACAGGGATATTGGTGTTTGTTATTAGTCAGGGTGTGTTTGATACACACAGGGATATTGGGACCTGTTATCAGTGAGTGAGTGTTTGATACAGACTGGGGTATATGCTTTTGTTATCAATGAGGGAGAGTTAGATACCTACAGGGATATTGGAGTTTATGTGTGAGTGAGCAGCTGATACAGACAGGTATGTATGTGTTTATGCCTGAGTGAGTCTCTGATACAGACAGGGATATTGGAGTCTATGATCACTGAGGAAGTGTCTGATACAGACAGGGATATTGGGGTTTGATATCAGTGAGGGAGTGTCTGATACAGACTGGGATATTGGGACCTGTTATCAGTGAGGGAGTGTTTAATACTGACAGGAATATTGGGGTTTGTTATCGGTGAGTGTGTGTTACATACAGACAGGCATATTGGGGTTTGTTTTCAGTGAGGGAATATTTGATACAGACAGGAACATTGGGGGCTGTTATCAGTGATGGAGTGTTTGATACAGACAGGGATATTGGGGGCTGTTATCAGTGAGGGAGTGATTGATACAGACAGGGATATTGGGGTTCGTTTTCAGTGACGTAGTGTTAGGTACTGACAGGGATATTCAAGATTATGCCTAAGGGAGTTTTTGATACAGGCAGGATCACTGGGGTTTGATATCAGTGAGGGAGTGTTTGATACAGACAGGGATTTTGGGGTTAGTTATCAGTGAGAGAGTGTTTGATACTGACAGGGATATTGGGTTTTGTTATTAGTCAGGGAGTGTATGATACACACAGGGATATTGGGGATTGTTATCAATGAGGGAGTGTTTGATACAGACAGGGATATTGGGGTTTGTTATCAATGAGGGAGAGTTAGATACAGACAGAGATATTGGGTTTATTAGTGAGGGAGCATCAGATACAGACAGGGATACATGTGTTTATGCGTGAGTGAGTGTTTGATACAGACAGGGCTATTGGGATTTGATATCAGTGAGGGAGTGTCTGATACAGACTGGGATATTGGGACCAGTTATCATTGAGGTAGTGTTTAGTATTGACAGGAATATTGGGGTTTGTTATCGGTGAGGGAGTGTTAGATACAGACAGGGATGTTGGGGCTTGTGAACAGTGAGGGAGCGTCTCATGCAGACAGGCATATTGGGGTTTGTTATCAGTGAGGCAGTGAATGATACGGACAGGCATATTGGGGTTTGTTATTAGTGAGGGAGTGTTTGATACAGACAGGGATATTGGGGTTGGTTTTCAGTGACGTAGTGTTAGGTACTGACAGGGATATTCGAGATTATACCTAAGGGAGTTTTTGATACAGGCAGGATCACTGTGGTTTGATATCATTGAGGGAGTGTTTGATACAGACAGGGATTTTGGGGTTAGTTATCAGTGAGAGAGTGTTTGATACTGACAGGGATATTGGGGTTTGTTATTAGTCAGGCAGTGTTTGATATGCACCAGGATTTTGGGGATTGATATCAGTGAGGGGGTGTTTGATACCAACCGGGGTATTGGGGTTTGTAATCAGTGAGAGATTGTTTGTTACAGACAGGGATATTGGTGTTTGTTATTAGTCAGGGAGTGTTTGATACAAGCAGGGATATTGGGGTTTGTTATCAGTGAGGGAGTGTTTGATACAGACAGGGATATTGGGGTTTGATATCAGTGAGGGAGTCTTTGATACAGACAGGGATATTGGGGACTGTTATCAGTGAGGGAGTATTTGATACAGACAGGGATATTGGGGTTTGTTATCAGTGGGGGAGTGTTTGATAAAGACACGAATATTGGGGTTTGTTATCAGTGAAGGACTGTTTGATACAGACAGGGATAATGGGTTTTATGCAGTGATATAGGGGTTTGATATCAGGGCAGGAGTGTTTGATACAGACAGGGATATTAGGTTTTGATAGCACTTGAGAGAGCGATTGAAACAGACAGGGATATCAGGGTTTATGAGTGAGGGAGTGTTTGAAGCAGACAGGAATAATGGGGTTATTTTCAATGAGGGAGTATTTGATACAGACAGGGGTATTGGTGTTCATGAGTGATGGCATGTTTAGTACGCACTAGGGCTATCCGGGGTTTGATATCAGTGAGGGAGTGTTTGATATAGACAGTGATATTGGGGTTTGAAATCAGTGAGGGAGTGTTTGATACAGACAGGGATATTGGGGTTTGTTATCAGTGAGGGCATGTTTGATACAGGCAGGGATATTGGGGTTTATTATCACTGATGGAGTGTTTGATACAGACATGGATATTGGGGTTTGTTGTCTGTGAGGGAGTGTTTGATACAGACAGGGATATTGGGGCTTGTTATTAGTCAGGGAGTGTTTGATATAAACAGAAATTTTGGGGTTGGATATCAGTGAGGGAGTGTCTGATTCAGACAGAGATATTGGGATTTGTTATCAGTGAGGGAGCATTTGGAACAGACAGAGATGTTGGGGTAGTAATTAGTGAGGGAGTGTCTGATACAGACAGGCATATTGGGGTTTGATATCAGTGAGTGAGTGAATGATACAGACAGGCAAATCGTGGTTTGTTATAAGTGTGGGAGTGTTTGATACAGACAGGGATATTGGTGTTTGTTATTAGTAAGGGTTTGTTTGATACGCACCGGAATATTGGGGCTTGATATCAGTGAGGCGGTGTTTGATATAGACAGGGGTATTGGGGTTTGTTATTAGTCTGGGAGTGTTTGATGCAAACAGAGATTTTCGGGTTTGATATCAGTGAGGGAGTCTCTGATTCAGACAGAGATATTGGGGTTTGTTATCAGTGAGGGAGCGTTTGGTATGGACAGAGATGTTGGGGTAGTAATTAGTGAGGGAGTGTCCGATACAGACAGGCATATTGGGGTTTGATATCAGTGAGGGAGTGAATGATACAGACAGACATATCGTGGTTTGTTATAAGTGAGGGAGTGTTTGATACAGACAGGGATATTGGTGTTTGTTATTAGTCAGTGTGTGTTTGATACGCACCGGGATATTGGGGCTTGATATCAGTGAGGCGGTGTTTGATATAGAAAAGGGTATTGGGGTTTGTCATCAGTGAGAGAGTTTATGATACTGGCAGGGATATTTATATTTGTTATCAGAGAGGGAGTGTTTGATACAGACAGGGATATTGGCGTTTGATTTCAGTGAGGGAGTGTTTGATACAGACCGGGATATTCGGGTTTATGCAGGGATATCAGTGCGGGTGTGTTTGATACAGACAGGGATAGTAGGGTTTGATATAAGTGAGGGAGTGATTGATTCAGACAGGTTTTATGAGTGTTTTTATCAGACTGTGTTTATGAGTGAGGGAGAGTTTAGTACAGACTAGGGATATTGGGGTTTGTTATCAGTGAGGGAGTGTTTGATACAGACTGGGATATTGGTGTTTGATATCAGTGAGGGAGCGTTTGATACAGACAGGGATATTAGGGTTTGATATCAGTGAGGGAGTGTTTGATACAGACAGGGATATTGGGGTTTGATATCAGTGAGGGAGCGTTTGATACAGACAGGGATATTAGTGTTTGATATCAGTGAGGGAGTCATTGACAGAGACAGGTATATCAGGGTTTATGAGTGAGGGAGTGTTTGATACAGACAGGAATATTGGGGTTTATCTTCAATGAGTGAGTGTTTGATACAGACAGGGGTATTGCTGTTCATGAGTGATGGCGTTTTTAGTAAGCACTAGGGATATTGGGGGTTTCATATCAGTGAGGGAGTGTTTGATATAGACAGTGATATTGGGGTTTGATATCAGTGAGGCAGTGTTTGACACAGACTGGGATATTGGGGTTTATTTTCAATGAGGGAGTGTTTGATACAGACAGAGGTATTGGTGCTCATGAGTGATGGCGTGTTTAGTACGCACTAGGGATATTGTGGGTTTGATGTCAGTGAGGGAGTGTTTGATATAGACAGTGATATTGGGGTTTATTATCAGTGAGGGAGTGTTTGATATGGACAGGGATATTGGGGTTTGTTATCAGTGAGGGAGTGTTTGATATAGACATGGATATTGGGGATTGTTATCAGTGGGGGAGTGTTTGATATAGACATGGATATTGGGGTTTGTTATCAGTGAGGGATTGTTTGATACAGACAGGGATATTGGGGTTTGTTATTAGTCAGGGAGTGTTTGATACAAACAGAGATTTTAGGGTTTGATATCAGTGAGGGAGTGTCTGATTCAGACAGAGATATTGGGGTTTGTTATCAGTGAGGGAGCATTTGGTACAGACAGAGATGTTGGGGCTTGTTATTAGTGAGGGAGTGTCTGATACCGACCGGCATATTGGGGTTTGTTATCACTGAGCGAGTGTTTGATACGCACCGGGTTTTTGGGGCTTGATATCAGTGAGTGGGTCTTTGATACAGACCGGGCTATTGGGGTTTGTCATCAGTGAGAGAGTGTATGATACTGACAGGGATATTGGTGTTTGTTATTAGTCAGGGTGTGTTTGATACAGACAGGGATATTGGGACCTGTTATCAGTGAGTGAGTGTTTGATACAGACTGGGATATATGCTTTTGTTATCAGTGAGGGAGAGTTAGATACCTAAGGGGTATTGGAGTTTATGTGTGAGTGAGCAGCTGATACAGACAGGTATGTATGTGTTTATGCCTGAGTGAGTCTCTGATACAGACAGGGATATTGGAGTCTATGATCACTGAGGAAGTGCCTGATACAGACAGGGATATTGGGGTTTGATATCAGTGAGGGAGTGTCTGATACAGACTGGGATATTGGGACCTGTTATCAGTGAGGGAGTGTTTAATACTGACAGGAATATTGGGGTTTGTTATCGGTGAGTGTGTGTTACATACAGACAGGCATATTGGGGTTTGTTTTCAGTGAGGGAATATTTGATACAGACAGGAACATTGGGGGCTGTTATCAGTGATGGAGTGTTTGATACAGACAGGGATATTGGGGGCTGTTATCAGTGAGGGAGTGATTGATACAGACAGGGATATTGGGGTTCGTTTTCAGTGACGTAGTGTTAGGTACTGACAGGGATATTCAAGATTATGCCTAAGGGAGTTTTTGATACAGGCAGGATCACTGGGGTTTGATATCAGTGAGGGAGTGTTTGATACAGACAGGGATTTTGGGGTTAGTTATCAGTGAGAGAGTGTTTGATACTGACAGGGATATTGGGTTTTGTTATTAGTCAGGGAGTGTATGATACACACAGGGATATTGGGGATTGTTATCAATGAGGGAGTGTTTGATACAGACAGGGATATTGGGGTTTGTTATCAATGAGGGAGAGTTAGATACAGACAGAGATATTGGGTTTATTAGTGAGGGAGCATCAGATACAGACAGGGATACATGTGTTTATGCGTGAGTGAGTGTTTGATACAGACAGGGCTATTGGGATTTGATATCAGTGAGGGAGTGTCTGATACAGACTGGGATATTGGGACCAGTTATCATTGAGGTAGTGTTTAGTATTGACAGGAATATTGGGGTTTGTTATCGGTGAGGGAGTGTTAGATACAGACAGGGATGTTGGGGCTTGTGAACAGTGAGGGAGCGTCTCATGCAGACAGGCATATTGGGGTTTGTTATCAGTGAGGCAGTGAATGATACGGACAGGCATATTGGGGTTTGTTATTAGTGAGGGAGTGTTTGATACAGACAGGGATATTGGGGTTGGTTTTCAGTGACGTAGTGTTAGGTACTGACAGGGATATTCGAGATTATACCTAAGGGAGTTTTTGATACAGGCAGGATCACTGTGGTTTGATATCATTGAGGGAGTGTTTGATACAGACAGGGATTTTGGGGTTAGTTATCAGTGAGAGAGTGTTTGATACTGACAGGGATATTGGGGTTTGTTATTAGTCAGGCAGTGTTTGATATGCACCAGGATTTTGGGGATTGATATCAGTGAGGGGGTGTTTGATACCAACCGGGGTATTGGGGTTTGTAATCAGTGAGAGATTGTTTGTTACAGACAGGGATATTGGTGTTTGTTATTAGTCAGGGAGTGTTTGATACAAGCAGGGATATTGGGGTTTGTTATCAGTGAGGGAGTGTTTGATACAGACAGGGATATTGGGGTTTGATATCAGTGAGGGAGTCTTTGATACAGACAGGGATATTGGGGACTGTTATCAGTGAGGGAGTATTTGATACAGACAGGGATATTGGGGTTTGTTATCAGTGGGGGAGTGTTTGATAAAGACACGAATATTGGGGTTTGTTATCAGTGAAGGACTGTTTGATACAGACAGGGATAATGGGTTTTATGCAGTGATATAGGGGTTTGATATCAGGGCAGGAGTGTTTGATACAGACAGGGATATTAGGTTTTGATAGCACTTGAGAGAGCGATTGAAACAGACAGGGATATCAGGGTTTATGAGTGAGGGAGTGTTTGAAGCAGACAGGAATAATGGGGTTATTTTCAATGAGGGAGTATTTGATACAGACAGGGGTATTGGTGTTCATGAGTGATGGCATGTTTAGTACGCACTAGGGCTATCCGGGGTTTGATATCAGTGAGGGAGTGTTTGATATAGACAGTGATATTGGGGTTTGAAATCAGTGAGGGAGTGTTTGATACAGACAGGGATATTGGGGTTTGTTATCAGTGAGGGCATGTTTGATACAGGCAGGGATATTGGGGTTTATTATCACTGATGGAGTGTTTGATACAGACATGGATATTGGGGTTTGTTGTCTGTGAGGGAGTGTTTGATACAGACAGGGATATTGGGGCTTGTTATTAGTCAGGGAGTGTTTGATATAAACAGAAATTTTGGGGTTGGATATCAGTGAGGGAGTGTCTGATTCAGACAGAGATATTGGGATTTGTTATCAGTGAGGGAGCATTTGGAACAGACAGAGATGTTGGGGTAGTAATTAGTGAGGGAGTGTCTGATACAGACAGGCATATTGGGGTTTGATATCAGTGAGTGAGTGAATGATACAGACAGGCAAATCGTGGTTTGTTATAAGTGTGGGAGTGTTTGATACAGACAGGGATATTGGTGTTTGTTATTAGTCAGGGTTTGTTTGATACGCACCGGAATATTGGGGCTTGATATCAGTGAGGCGGTGTTTGATATAGACAGGGGTATTGGGGTTTGTTATTAGTCTGGGAGTGTTTGATGCAAACAGAGATTTTCGGGTTTGATATCAGTGAGGGAGTCTCTGATTCAGACAGAGATATTGGGGTTTGTTATCAGTGAGGGAGCGTTTGGTATGGACAGAGATGTTGGGGTAGTAATTAGTGAGGGAGTGTCCGATACAGACAGGCATATTGGGGTTTGATATCAGTGAGGGAGTGAATGATACAGACAGACATATCGTGGTTTGTTATAAGTGAGGGAGTGTTTGATACAGACAGGGATATTGGTGTTTGTTATTAGTCAGTGTGTGTTTGATACGCACCGGGATATTGGGGCTTGATATCAGTGAGGCGGTGTTTGATATAGAAAAGGGTATTGGGGTTTGTCATCAGTGAGAGAGTTTATGATACTGGCAGGGATATTTATATTTGTTATCAGAGAGGGAGTGTTTGATACAGACAGGGATATTGGCGTTTGATTTCAGTGAGGGAGTGTTTGATACAGACCGGGATATTCGGGTTTATGCAGGGATATCAGTGCGGGTGTGTTTGATACAGACAGGGATAGTAGGGTTTGATATAAGTGAGGGAGTGATTGATTCAGACAGGTTTTATGAGTGTTTTTATCAGACTGTGTTTATGAGTGAGGGAGAGTTTAGTACAGACTAGGGATATTGGGGTTTGTTATCAGTGAGGGAGTGTTTGATACAGACTGGGATATTGGTGTTTGATATCAGTGAGGGAGCGTTTGATACAGACAGGGATATTAGGGTTTGATATCAGTGAGGGAGTGTTTGATACAGACTGGGATATTGGGGTTTATGCAGTGATATAGGGGTTTGATATCAGGGCAGGAGTGTTTGATACAGACATGGATATTAGGTTTTGATATCACTTGAGAGAGTGATTGAAACAGACAGGGATATCAGGGTTTATGAGTGAGGGAGTGTTTGATACAGACAGGAATAATGGGGTTATTTTCAATGAAGGCTTGTTTGATACAGACAGGGATATTGGTGTTCATGAGTGATGGCGCGTTTAGTACACACTAGGGCTATTGGGGGTTTGCTATCAGTGAGGGAGTGTTTGATATAGACAGGAATATTGGGGCTTGATATCAGTGAGGGAGTGTTTGACACAGACAGGGATATTGGGGTTTATTATCAGTGAGGGAGTGTTTGATACGGACAGGGATATTGGGGGTTTGATATCAGTGAGGGAGTGTTTGATATAGACATGGATATTGGGGTTTGTTATCAGTGAGGGAGTGTTTGATACAGACAGGGATATTGGGATTTGTTATCAGTGAGGGAGTGTTTGATACAGACAGGGATATTGGGATTTGTTATCAGTGAGGCAGTGTTTGATACAGACAGGGATACTGGGGTTTGTTATTAGTCTGGGAGTGTTTGATGCAAACAGAGATTTTCGGGTTTGATATCAGTGAGGGAGTCTCTGATTCAGACAGAGATATTGGGGTTTGTAATCAGTGAGGGAGCGTTTGGTATGGACAGAGATGTTGGGGTAGTAATTAGTGAGGGAGAGTCCAATACAGACAGGCATATTGGGGTTTGATATCAGTGAGGGAGTGAATGATACAGACAGGGATATTGGTGTTTGTTATTAGTCAGGGTATGTTTGATACGCACCGGGATATTGGGGCTTGATATAAGTGAGGCGGTGTTTGATATAGAAAAGGGTATTGGGGTTTGTCATCAGTGAGAGAGTTTATGATACTGGCAGGGATATTTATGTTTGTTATCAGAGAGGGAGTGTTTGATACAGACAGGGATATTGGCGTTTGATTTCAGTGAGGGAGTGTTTGATACAGACCGGGATATTGGCGTTTGATTTCAGTGAGGGAGTGTTTGATACAGACCGGGATATTCGGGTTTATGCAGGGATATCAGTGCGGGTGTGTTTGATACAGACAGGGATAGTAGGGTTTGATATAAGTGAGGGAGTGATTGATTCAGACAGGTATATTAGTGTTTATGAGTGAGGGAGAGTTTAGTACAGACTAGGGATATTTAGGTTTCTTATCAATGAGGGAGTGTTTGATACAGACAGGGATATTGGGGTTTGTTATCAGTGAGGGAGTGTTTGATACAGACTGGGATATTGGTGTTTGATATCAGTGAGGGAGCGTTTGATACAGACAGGGATATTAGGGTTTGATATCAGTGAGGGAGTGTTTGATACAGACAGGGATATTGGGGTTTGATATCAGTGAGGGAGCGTTTGATACAGACAGGGATATTAGTGTTTGATATCAGTGAGGGAGTCATTGACAGAGACAGGTATATCAGGGTTTATGAGTGAGGGAGTGTTTGATACAGACAGGAATATTGGGGTTTATCTTCAATGAGTGAGTGTTTGATACAGACAGGGGTATTGCTGTTCATGAGTGATGGCGTTTTTAGTAAGCACTAGGGATATTGGGGGTTTCATATCAGTGAGGGAGTGTTTGATATAGACAGTGATATTGGGGTTTGATATCAGTGAGGCAGTGTTTGACACAGACTGGGATATTGGGGTTTATTTTCAATGAGGGAGTGTTTGATACAGACAGAGGTATTGGTGCTCATGAGTGATGGCGTGTTTAGTACGCACTAGGGATATTGTGGGTTTGATGTCAGTGAGGGAGTGTTTGATATAGACAGTGATATTGGGGTTTATTATCAGTGAGGGAGTGTTTGATATGGACAGGGATATTGGGGTTTGTAATCAGTGAGGGAGTGTTTGATATAGACATGGATATTGGGGATTGTTATCAGTGGGGGAGTGTTTGATATAGACATGGATATTGGGGTTTGTTATCAGTGAGGGATTGTTTGATACAGACAGGGATATTGGGGTTTGTTATTAGTCAGGGAGTGTTTGATACAAACAGAGATTTTAGGGTTTGATATCAGTGAGGGAGTGTCTGATACCGACCGGCATATTGGGGTTTGTTATCACTGAGCGAGTGTTTGATACGCACCGGGTTTTTGGGGCTTGATATCAGTGAGTGGGTGTTTGATACAGACCGGGCTATTGGGGTTTGTCATCAGTGAGAGAGTGTATGATACTGACAGGGATATTGGTGTTTGTTATTAGTCAGGGTGTGTTTGATACACACAGGGATATTGGGACCTGTTATCAGTGAGTGAGTGTTTGATACAGACTGGGGTATATGCTTTTGTTATCAATGAGGGAGAGTTAGATACCTACAGGGATATTGGAGTTTATGTGTGAGTGAGCAGCTGATACAGACAGGTATGTATGTGTTTATGCCTGAGTGAGTCTCTGATACAGACAGGGATATTGGAGTCTATGATCACTGAGGAAGTGTCTGATACAGACAGGGATATTGGGGTTTGATATCAGTGAGGGAGTGTCTGATACAGACTGGGATATTGGGACCTGTTATCAGTGAGGGAGTGTTTAATACTGACAGGAATATTGGGGTTTGTTATCGGTGAGTGTGTGTTACATACAGACAGGCATATTGGGGTTTGTTTTCAGTGAGGGAATATTTGATACAGACAGGAACATTGGGGGCTGTTATCAGTGATGGAGTGTTTGATACAGACAGGGATATTGGGGGCTGTTATCAGTGAGGGAGTGATTGATACAGACAGGGATATTGGGGTTCGTTTTCAGTGACGTAGTGTTAGGTACTGACAGGGATATTCAAGATTATGCCTAAGGGAGTTTTTGATACAGGCAGGATCACTGGGGTTTGATATCAGTGAGGGAGTGTTTGATACAGACAGGGATTTTGGGGTTAGTTATCAGTGAGAGAGTGTTTGATACTGACAGGGATATTGGGTTTTGTTATTAGTCAGGGAGTGTATGATACACACAGGGATATTGGGGATTGTTATCAATGAGGGAGTGTTTGATACAGACAGGGATATTGGGGTTTGTTATCAATGAGGGAGAGTTAGATACAGACAGAGATATTGGGTTTATTAGTGAGGGAGCATCAGATACAGACAGGGATACATGTGTTTATGCGTGAGTGAGTGTTTGATACAGACAGGGCTATTGGGATTTGATATCAGTGAGGGAGTGTCTGATACAGACTGGGATATTGGGACCAGTTATCATTGAGGTAGTGTTTAGTATTGACAGGAATATTGGGGTTTGTTATCGGTGAGGGAGTCTTAGATACAGACAGGGATGTTGGGGCTTGTGAACAGTGAGGGAGCGTCTCATGCAGACAGGCATATTGGGGTTTGTTATCAGTGAGGCAGTGAATGATACGGACAGGCATATTGGGGTTTGTTATTAGTGAGGGAGTGTTTGATACAGACAGGGATATTGGGGTTGGTTTTCAGTGACGTAGTGTTAGGTACTGACAGGGATATTCGAGATTATACCTAAGGGAGTTTTTGATACAGGCAGGATCACTGTGGTTTGATATCATTGAGGGAGTGTTTGATACAGACAGGGATTTTGGGGTTAGTTATCAGTGAGAGAGTGTTTGATACTGACAGGGATATTGGGGTTTGTTATTAGTCAGGCAGTGTTTGATATGCACCAGGATTTTGGGGATTGATATCAGTGAGGGGGTGTTTGATACCAACCGGGGTATTGGGGTTTGTAATCAGTGAGAGATTGTTTGTTACAGACAGGGATATTGGTGTTTGTTATTAGTCAGGGAGTGTTTGATACAAGCAGGGATATTGGGGTTTGTTATCAGTGAGGGAGTGTTTGATACAGACAGGGATATTGGGGTTTGATATCAGTGAGGGAGTCTTTGATACAGACAGGGATATTGGGGACTGTTATCAGTGAGGGAGTATTTGATACAGACAGGGATATTGGGGTTTGTTATCAGTGGGGGAGTGTTTGATAAAGACACGAATATTGGGGTTTGTTATCAGTGAAGGACTGTTTGATACAGACAGGGATAATGGGTTTTATGCAGTGATATAGGGGTTTGATATCAGGGCAGGAGTGTTTGATACAGACAGGGATATTAGGTTTTGATAGCACTTGAGAGAGCGATTGAAACAGACAGGGATATCAGGGTTTATGAGTGAGGGAGTGTTTGAAGCAGACAGGAATAATGGGGTTATTTTCAATGAGGGAGTATTTGATACAGACAGGGGTATTGGTGTTCATGAGTGATGGCATGTTTAGTACGCACTAGGGCTATCCGGGGTTTGATATCAGTGAGGGAGTGTTTGATATAGACAGTGATATTGGGGTTTGAAATCAGTGAGGGAGTGTTTGATACAGACAGGGATATTGGGGTTTGTTATCAGTGAGGGCATGTTTGATACAGGCAGGGATATTGGGGTTTATTATCACTGATGGAGTGTTTGATACAGACATGGATATTGGGGTTTGTTGTCTGTGAGGGAGTGTTTGATACAGACAGGGATATTGGGGCTTGTTATTAGTCAGGGAGTGTTTGATATAAACAGAAATTTTGGGGTTGGATATCAGTGAGGGAGTGTCTGATTCAGACAGAGATATTGGGATTTGTTATCAGTGAGGGAGCATTTGGAACAGACAGAGATGTTGGGGTAGTAATTAGTGAGGGAGTGTCTGATACAGACAGGCATATTGGGGTTTGATATCAGTGAGTGAGTGAATGATACAGACAGGCAAATCGTGGTTTGTTATAAGTGTGGGAGTGTTTGATACAGACAGGGATATTGGTGTTTGTTATTAGTAAGGGTTTGTTTGATACGCACCGGAATATTGGGGCTTGATATCAGTGAGGCGGTGTTTGATATAGACAGGGGTATTGGGGTTTGTTATTAGTCTGGGAGTGTTTGATGCAAACAGAGATTTTCGGGTTTGATATCAGTGAGGGAGTCTCTGATTCAGACAGAGATATTGGGGTTTGTTATCAGTGAGGGAGCGTTTGGTATGGACAGAGATGTTGGGGTAGTAATTAGTGAGGGAGTGTCCGATACAGACAGGCATATTGGGGTTTGATATCAGTGAGGGAGTGAATGATACAGACAGACATATCGTGGTTTGTTATAAGTGAGGGAGTGTTTGATACAGACAGGGATATTGGTGTTTGTTATTAGTCAGTGTGTGTTTGATACGCACCGGGATATTGGGGCTTGATATCAGTGAGGCGGTGTTTGATATAGAAAAGGGTATTGGGGTTTGTCATCAGTGAGAGAGTTTATGATACTGGCAGGGATATTTATATTTGTTATCAGAGAGGGAGTGTTTGATACAGACAGGGATATTGGCATTTGATTTCAGTGAGGGAGTGTTTGATACAGACCGGGATATTCGGGTTTATGCAGGGATATCAGTGCGGGTGTGTTTGATACAGACAGGGATAGTAGGGTTTGATATAAGTGAGGGAGTGATTGATTCAGACAGGTTTTATGAGTGTTTTTATCAGACTGTGTTTATGAGTGAGGGAGAGTTTAGTACAGACTAGGGATATTGGGGTTTGTTATCAGTGAGGGAGTGTTTGATACAGACTGGGATATTGGTGTTTGATATCAGTGAGGGAGCGTTTGATACAGACAGGGATATTAGGGTTTGATATCAGTGAGGGAGTGTTTGATACAGACAGGGATATTGGGGTTTGATATCAGTGAGGGAGCGTTTGATACAGACAGGGATATTAGTGTTTGATATCAGTGAGGGAGTCATTGACAGAGACAGGTATATCAGGGTTTATGAGTGAGGGAGTGTTTGATACAGACAGGAATATTGGGGTTTATCTTCAATGAGTGAGTGTTTGATACAGACAGGGGTATTGCTGTTCATGAGTGATGGCGTTTTTAGTAAGCACTAGGGATATTGGGGGTTTCATATCAGTGAGGGAGTGTTTGATATAGACAGTGATATTGGGGTTTGATATCAGTGAGGCAGTGTTTGACACAGACTGGGATATTGGGGTTTATTTTCAATGAGGGAGTGTTTGATACAGACAGAGGTATTGGTGCTCATGAGTGATGGCGTGTTTAGTACGCACTAGGGATATTGTGGGTTTGATGTCAGTGAGGGAGTGTTTGATATAGACAGTGATATTGGGGTTTATTATCAGTGAGGGAGTGTTTGATATGGACAGGGATATTGGGGTTTGTTATCAGTGAGGGAGTGTTTGATATAGACATGGATATTGGGGATTGTTATCAGTGGGGGAGTGTTTGATATAGACATGGATATTGGGGTTTGTTATCAGTGAGGGATTGTTTGATACAGACAGGGATATTGGGGTTTGTTATTAGTCAGGGAGTGTTTGATACAAACAGAGATTTTAGGGTTTGATATCAGTGAGGGAGTGTCTGATTCAGACAGAGATATTGGGGTTTGTTATCAGTGAGGGAGCATTTGGTACAGACAGAGATGTTGGGGCTTGTTATTAGTGAGGGAGTGTCTGATACCGACCGGCATATTGGGGTTTGTTATCACTGAGCGAGTGTTTGACACGCACCGGGTTTTTGGGGCTTGATATCAGTGAGTGGGTCTTTGATACAGACCGGGCTATTGGGGTTTGTCATCAGTGAGAGAGTGTATGATACTGACAGGGATATTGGTGTTTGTTATTAGTCAGGGTGTGTTTGATACAGACAGGGATATTGGGACCTGTTATCAGTGAGTGAGTGTTTGATACAGACTGGGATATATGCTTTTGTTATCAGTGAGGGAGAGTTAGATACCTAAGGGGTATTGGAGTTTATGTGTGAGTGAGCAGCTGATACAGACAGGTATGTATGTGTTTATGCCTGAGTGAGTCTCTGATACAGACAGGGATATTGGAGTCTATGATCACTGAGGAAGTGCCTGATACAGACAGGGATATTGGGGTTTGATATCAGTGAGGGAGTGTCTGATACAGACTGGGATATTGGGACCTGTTATCAGTGAGGGAGTGTTTAATACTGACAGGAATATTGGGGTTTGTTATCGGTGAGTGTGTGTTACATACAGACAGGCATATTGGGGTTTGTTTTCAGTGAGGGAATATTTGATACAGACAGGAACATTGGGGGCTGTTATCAGTGATGGAGTGTTTGATACAGACAGGGATATTGGGGGCTGTTATCAGTGAGGGAGTGATTGATACAGACAGGGATATTGGGGTTCGTTTTCAGTGACGTAGTGTTAGGTACTGACAGGGATATTCAAGATTATGCCTAAGGGAGTTTTTGATACAGGCAGGATCACTGGGGTTTGATATCAGTGAGGGAGTGTTTGATACAGACAGGGATTTTGGGGTTAGTTATCAGTGAGAGAGTGTTTGATACTGACAGGGATATTGGGTTTTGTTATTAGTCAGGGAGTGTATGATACACACAGGGATATTGGGGATTGTTATCAATGAGGGAGTGTTTGATACAGACAGGGATATTGGGGTTTGTTATCAATGAGGGAGAGTTAGATACAGACAGAGATATTGGGTTTATTAGTGAGGGAGCATCAGATACAGACAGGGATACATGTGTTTATGCATGAGTGAGTGTTTGATACAGACAGGGCTATTGGGATTTGATATCAGTGAGGGAGTGTCTGATACAGACTGGGATATTGGGACCAGTTATCATTGAGGTAGTGTTTAGTATTGACAGGAATATTGGGGTTTGTTATCGGTGAGGGAGTGTTAGATACAGACAGGGATGTTGGGGCTTGTGAACAGTGAGGGAGCGTCTCATGCAGACAGGCATATTGGGGTTTGTTATCAGTGAGGCAGTGAATGATACGGACAGGCATATTGGGGTTTGTTATTAGTGAGGGAGTGTTTGATACAGACAGGGATATTGGGGTTGGTTTTCAGTGACGTAGTGTTAGGTACTGACAGGGATATTCGAGATTATGCCTAAGGGAGTTTTTGATACAGGCAGGATCACTGTGGTTTGATATCATTGAGGGAGTGTTTGATACAGACAGGGATTTTGGGGTTAGTTATCAGTGAGAGAGTGTTTGATACTGACAGGGATATTGGGGTTTGTTATTAGTCAGGCAGTGTTTGATATACACCAGGATTTTGGGGATTGATATCAGTGAGGGGGTGTTTGATACCAACCGGGGTATTGGGGTTTGTAATCAGTGAGAGAGTGTTTGTTACAGACAGGGATATTGGTGTTTGTTATTAGTCAGGGAGTGTTTGATACAAGCAGGGATATTGGGGTTTGTTATCAGTGAGGGAGTGTTTGATACAGACAGGGATATTGGGGTTTGATATCAGTGAGGGAGTCTTTGATACAGACAGGGATATTGGGGACTGTTATCAGTGAGGGAGTATTTGATACAGACAGGGATATTGGGGTTTGTTATCAGTGAGGGAGTGTTTGATAAAGACACGGATATTGGGGTTTGTTATCAGTGAAGGAGTGTTTGATACAGACAGGGATAATGGGTTTTATGCAGTGATATAGGGGTTTGATATCAGGGCAGGAGTGTTTGATACAGACAGGGATATTAGGTTTTGATAGCACTTGAGAGAGCGATTGAAACAGACAGGGATATCAGGGTTTATGAGTGAGGGAGTGTTTGAAGCAGACAGGAATAATGGGATTATTTTCAATGAGGGAGTATTTGATACAGACAGGGGTATTGGTGTTCATGAGTGATGGCATGTTTAGTACGCACTAGGGCTATTGGGGGTTTGATATCAGTGAGGGAATGTTTGATATAGACAGTGATATTGGGGTTTGAAATCAGTGAGGGAGTGTTTGATACAGACAGGGATATTGGGGTTTGTTATCAGTGAGGGCATGTTTGATACAGGCAGGGATATTGGGGTTTATTATCACTGATGGAGTGTTTGATACAGACATGGATATTAGGGTTTGTTTTCTGTGAGGGAGTGTTTGATACAGACAGGGATATTGGGGTTTGTTATTAGTCAGGGAGTGTTTGATATAAACAGAAATTTTGGGGTTGGATATCAGTGAGGGAGTGTCTGATTCAGACAGAGATATTGGGATTTGTTATCAGTGAGGGAGCATTTGGAACAGACAGAGATGTTGGGGTAGTAATTAGTGAGGGAGTGTCTGATACAGACAGGCATATTGGGGTTTGATATCAGTCAGTGAGTGAATGATACAGACAGGCAAATCGTGGTTTGTTATAATTGTGGGAGTGTTTGATACAGACAGGGATATTGGTGTTTGTTATTAGTCAGGGTTTGTTTGATACGCACCGGAATATTGGGGCTTGATATCAGTGAGGCGGTGTTTGATATAGAGAGGGGTACTGGGGTTTGTTATTAGTCTGGGAGTGTTTGATGCAAACAGAGATTTTCAGGTTTGATATCAGTGAGGGAGTCTCTGATTCAGACAGAGATATTGGGGTTTGTTATCAGTGAGGGAGTGTTTGGTATGGATAGAGATGTTGGGGTAGTAATTAGTGAGGGAGTGTCCGATACAGACAGGCATATTGGGGTTTGATATCAGTGAGGGAGTGAATGATACAGACAGACATACCGTGGTTTGTTATAAGTGAGGGAGTGTTTGATATAGACATTGGTATTGGGGATTGTTATCAGTGGGGGAGTGTTTGATATAGACATGGATATTGGGGTTTGTTATCAGTGAGGGATTGTTTGATACAGACAGGGATATTGGGGTTTGTTATTAGTCAGGGAGTGTTTGATACAAACAGAGATTTTAGGGTTTGATATCAGTGAGGGAGTGTCTGATTCAGACAGAGATATTGGGGTTTGTTATCAGTGAGGGAGCATTTGGTACAGACAGAGATGTTGGGGCTTGTTATTAGTGAGGGAGTGTCTGATACCGACTGGCATATTGGGGTTTGTTATCACTGAGCGAGTGTTTGATACGCACCGGGTTTTTGGGGCTTGATATCAGTGAGTGGGTGTTTGATACAGACCGGGCTATTGGGGTTTGTCATCAGTGAGAGAGTGTATGATACTGACAGGGATATTGGTGTTTGTTATTAGTCAGGGTGTGTTTGATAAGACAGGGATATTGGAAGCTGTTATCAGTGAGTGAGTGTTTGATACAGACTGGGATATGTGCTTTTGTTATCAGTGAGGGAGAGTTAGATACCTACAGGGATATTGGAGTTTATGTGTGAGTGAGCAGCTGATACAGACAGGTATGTATGTGTTTATGCCTGAGTGAGTCTCTGATACAGACAGGGATATTGGAGTCTATGATCACTGAGGAAGTGCCTGATACAGACAGGGATATTGGGGTTTGATATCAGTGAGGGAGTGTCTGATACAGACTGGGATATTGGGACCTGTTATCAGTGAGGGAGTGTTTAATACTGACAGGAATATTGGGGTTTGTTATCGGTGAGTTTGTGTGACATACAGACAGGCATATTGGGGTTTGTTTTCAGTGAGGGAATATTTGATACAGACAGGAACATTGGGGGCTGTTATCAGTGATGGAGTGTTTGATACAGACAGGGATATTGGTGTTTGTTATTAGTCAGGGAGTGTTTGATACAAGCAGGGATATTGGGGTTTGTTATCAGTGAGGGAGTGTTTGATACACACAGGGATATTGGGGTTTGATATCAGTGAGGGAGTCTTTGATACAGACAGGGATATTGGGGACTGTTATCAGTGAGGGAGTATTTGATACAGACAGGGATATTGGGGTTTGTTATCAGTGAGGGAGTGTTTGATAAAGACCCGGATATTGGGGTTTGTTATCAGTGAAGGAGTGTTTGATACAGACAGGGATAATGGGTTTTATGCAGTGATATAGTGGTTTGATATCAGGGCAGGAGTGTTTGATACAGACAGGGATATTAGGTTTGATAGCACTTGAGAGAGCGATTGAAACAGACAGGGATATCAGGGTTCATGAGTGAGGGAGTGTTTGAAGCAGACAGGAATAATGGGGTTATTTTCAATGAGGGTGTATTTGATACAGACAGGGGTATTGGTGTTCATGAGTGATGGCATGTTTAGTACGCACTAGGGCTATTGGGGGTTTGATATCAGTGAGGGAATGTTTGATATAGACAGTGATATTGGGGTTTGAAATCAGTGAGGGAGTGTTTGATACAGACAGGGATATTGGGGTTTGTTATCAGTGAGGGCATGTTTGATACAGGCAGGGATATTGGGGTTTATTATCACTGATGGAGTGTTTGATACAGACATGGATATTAGGGTTTGTTTTCTGTGAGGGAGTGTTTGATACAGACAGGGATATTGGGGTTTGTTATTAGTCAGGGAGTGTTTGATATAAACAGAAATTTTGGGGTTGGATATCAGTGAGGGAGTGTCTGATTCAGACAGAGATATTGGGATTTGTTATCAGTGAGGGAGCATTTGGAACAGACAGAGATGTTGGGGTAGTAATTAGTGAGGGAGTGTCTGATACAGACAGGCATATTGGGGTTTGATATCAGTGAGTGAGTGAATGATACAGACAGGCAAATCGTGGTTTGTTATAAGTGTGGGAGTGTTTGATACAGACAGGGATATTGGTGTTTGTTATTAGTCAGGGTTTGTTTGATACGCACCGGAATATTGGGGCTTGATATCAGTGAGGCAGTGTTTGATATAGACAGGGGTACTGGGGTTTGTTATTAGTCTGGGAGTGTTTGATGCAAACAGAGATTTTCGGGTTTGATATCAGTGAGGGAGTCTCTGATTCAGACAGAGATATTGGGGTTTGTTATCAGTGAGGGAGTGTTTGGTATGGATAGAGATGTTGGGGTAGTAATTAGTGAGGGAGTGTCCGATACAGACAGGCATATTGGGGTTTGATATCAGTGAGGGAGTGAATGATACAGACAGACATATCGTGGTTTGTTATAAGTGAGGGAGTGTTTGATACAGACAGGGATATTGGTGTTTGTTATTAGTCAGGGTGTGTTTGATACGCACCGGGATATTGGGGCTTAATATCAGTGAGGCGGTGTTTGATATAGAAAAGGGTATTGGGGTTTGTCATCAGTGAGAGAGTTTATGATACTGGCAGGGATATTTATGTTTGTTATCAGAGAGGGAGTGTTTGATACAGACAGGGATATTGGCGTTTGATTTCAGTGAGGGAGTGTTTGATACAGACCGGGATATTCGGGTTTATGCAGGGATATCAGTGCGGGTGTGTTTGATACAGACAGGGATAGTAGGGTTTGATATAAGTGAGGGAGTGATTGATTCAGACAGGTTTTATGAGTGTTTTTATCAGACTGTGTTTATGAGTGAGGGAGAGTTTAGTACAGACTAGGGATATTGGGGTTTGTTATCAGTGAGGGAGTGTTTGATACAGACTGGGATATTGGTGTTTGATATCAGTGAGGGAGCGTTTGATACAGACAGGGATATTAGGGTTTGATATCAGTGAGGAGTGTTTGATACAGACAGGGATATTGGGGTTTGATATCAGTGAGGGAGCGTTTGATACAGACAGGGATATTAGTGTTTGATATCAGTGAGGGAGTCATTGACAGAGACAGGTATATCAGGGTTTATGAGTGAGGGAGTGTTTGATACAGACAGGAATATTGGGGTTTATCTTCAATGAGTGAGTGTTTGATACAGACAGGGGTATTGCTGTTCATGAGTGATGGCGTTTTTAGTAAGCACTAGGGATATTGGGGGTTTCATATCAGTGAGGGAGTGTTTGATATAGACAGTGATATTGGGGTTTGATATCAGTGAGGCAGTGTTTGACACAGACTGGGATATTGGGGTTTATTTTCAATGAGGGAGTGTTTGATACAGACAGAGGTATTGGTGCTCATGAGTGATGGCGTGTTTAGTACGCACTAGGGATATTGTGGGTTTGATGTCAGTGAGGGAGTGTTTGATATAGACAGTGATATTGGGGTTTATTATCAGTGAGGGAGTGTTTGATATGGACAGGGATATTGGGGTTTGTTATCAGTGAGGCAGTGTTTGATATAGACATGGATATTGGGGATTGTTATCAGTGGGGGAGTGTTTGATATAGACATGGATATTGGGGTTTGTTATCAGTGAGGGATTGTTTGATACAGACAAGGATATTGGGGTTTGTTATTAGTCAGGGAGTGTTTGATACAAACAGAGATTTTAGGGTTTGATATCAGTGAGGGAGTGTCTGATTCAGACAGAGATATTGGGGTTTGTTATCAGTGAGGGAGCATTTGGTACAGACAGAGATGTTGGGGCTTGTTATTAGTGAGGGAGTGTCTGATACCGACCGGCATATTGGGGTTTGTTATCACTGAGCGAGTGTTTGATACGCACCGGGTTTTTGGGGCTTGATATCAGTGAGTGGGTGTTTGATACAGACCGGGCTATTGGGGTTTGTCATCAGTGAGAGAGTGTATGATACTGACAGGGATATTGGTGTTTGTTATTAGTCAGGGTGTGTTTGATACAGACAGGGATATTGGGACCTGTTATCAGTGAGTGAGTGTTTGATACAGACTGGGATATATGCTTTTGTTATCAGTGAGGGAGAGTTAGATACCTACAGGGATATTGGAGTTTATGTGTGAGTGAGCAGCTGATACAGACAGGTATGTATGTGTTTATGCCTGAGTGAGTCTCTGATACAGACAGGGATATTGGAGTCTATGATCACTGAGGAAGTGCCTGATACAGACAGGGATATTGGGGTTTGATATCAGTGAGGGAGTGTCTGATACAGACTGGGATATTGGGACCTGTTATCAGTGAGGGAGTGTTTAATACTGACAGGAATATTGGGGTTTGTTATCGGTGAGTGTGTGTTACATACAGACAGGCATATTGGGGTTTGTTTTCAGTGAGGGAATATTTGATACAGACAGGAACATTGGGGGCTGTTATCAGTGATGGAGTGTTTGATACAGACAGGGATATTGGGGGCTGTTATCAGTGAGGGAGTGATTGATACAGACAGGGATATTGGGGTTCGTTTTCAGTGACGTAGTGTTAGGTACTGACAGGGATATTCAAGATTATGCCTAAGGGAGTTTTTGATACAGGCAGGATCACTGGGGTTTGATATCAGTGAGGGAGTGTTTGATACTGACAGGGATATTGGGTTTTGTTATTAGTCAGGGAGTGTATGATACACACAGGGATATTGGGGATTGTTATCAATGAGGGAGTGTTTGATACAGACAGGGATATTGGGGTTTGTTATCAATGAGGGAGAGTTAGATACAGACAGAGATATTGGGGTTTATTAGTGAGGGAGCATCAGATACAGACAGGGATACATGTGTTTATGCGTGAGTGAGTGTTTGATACAGACAGGGCTATTGGGATTTGATATCAGTGAGGGAGTGTCTGATACAGACTGGGATATTGGGACCAGTTATCATTGAGGTAGTGTTTAGTATTGACAGGAATATTGGGGTTTGTTATCGGTGAGGGAGTGTTAGATACAGACAGGGATGTTGGGGCTTGTGAACAGTGAGGGAGCGTCTCATGCAGACAGGCATATTGGGGTTTGTTATCAGTGAGGCAGTGAATGATACGGACAGGCATATTGGGGTTTGTTATTAGTGAGGGAGTGTTTGATACAGACAGGGATATTGGGGTTGGTTTTCAGTGACGTAGTGTTAGGTACTGACAGGGATATTCGAGATTATACCTAAGGGAGTTTTTGATACAGGCAGGATCACTGTGGTTTGATATCATTGAGGGAGTGTTTGATACAGACAGGGATTTTGGGGTTAGTTATCAGTGAGAGAGTGTTTGATACTGACAGGGATATTGGGGTTTGTTATTAGTCAGGCAGTGTTTGATATGCACCAGGATTTTGGGGATTGATATCAGTGAGGGGGTGTTTGATACCAACCGGGGTATTGGGGTTTGTAATCAGTGAGAGATTGTTTGTTACAGACAGGGATATTGGTGTTTGTTATTAGTCAGGGAGTGTTTGATACAGACAGGGATATTGGGGTTTGATATCAGTGAGGGAGTCTTTGATACAGACAGGGATATTGGGGACTGTTATCAGTGAGGGAGTATTTGATACAGACAGGGATATTGGGGTTTGTTATCAGTGGGGGAGTGTTTGATAAAGACACGAATATTGGGGTTTGTTATCAGTGAAGGACTGTTTGATACAGACAGGGATAATGGGTTTTATGCAGTGATATAGGGGTTTGATATCAGGGCAGGAGTGTTTGATACAGACAGGGATATTAGGTTTTGATAGCACTTGAGAGAGCGATTGAAACAGACAGGGATATCAGGGTTTATGAGTGAGGGAGTGTTTGAAGCAGACAGGAATAATGGGGTTATTTTCAATGAGGGAGTATTTGATACAGACAGGGGTATTGGTGTTCATGAGTGATGGCATGTTTAGTACGCACTAGGGCTATCCGGGGTTTGATATCAGTGAGGGAGTGTTTGATATAGACAGTGATATTGGGGTTTGAAATCAGTGAGGGAGTGTTTGATACAGACAGGGATATTGGGGTTTGTTATCAGTGAGGGCATGTTTGATACAGGCAGGGATATTGGGGTTTATTATCACTGATGGAGTGTTTGATACAGACATGGATATTGGGGTTTGTTGTCTGTGAGGGAGTGTTTGATACAGACAGGGATATTGGGGCTTGTTATTAGTCAGGGAGTGTTTGATATAAACAGAAATTTTGGGGTTGGATATCAGTGAGGGAGTGTCTGATTCAGACAGAGATATTGGGATTTGTTATCAGTGAGGGAGCATTTGGAACAGACAGAGATGTTGGGGTAGTAATTAGTGAGGGAGTGTCTGATACAGACAGGCATATTGGGGTTTGATATCAGTGAGTGAGTGAATGATACAGACAGGCAAATCGTGGTTTGTTATAAGTGTGGGAGTGTTTGATACAGACAGGGATATTGGTGTTTGTTATTAGTAAGGGTTTGTTTGATACGCACCGGAATATTGGGGCTTGATATCAGTGAGGCGGTGTTTGATATAGACAGGGGTATTGGGGTTTGTTATTAGTCTGGGAGTGTTTGATGCAAACAGAGATTTTCGGGTTTGATATCAGTGAGGGAGTCTCTGATTCAGACAGAGATATTGGGGTTTGTTATCAGTGAGGGAGCGTTTGGTATGGACAGAGATGTTGGGGTAGTAATTAGTGAGGGAGTGTCCGATACAGACAGGCATATTGGGGTTTGATATCAGTGAGGGAGTGAATGATACAGACAGACATATCGTGGTTTGTTATAAGTGAGGGAGTGTTTGATACAGACAGGGATATTGGTGTTTGTTATTAGTCAGTGTGTGTTTGATACGCACCGGGATATTGGGGCTTGATATCAGTGAGGCGGTGTTTGATATAGAAAAGGGTATTGGGGTTTGTCATCAGTGAGAGAGTTTATGATACTGGCAGGGATATTTATATTTGTTATCAGAGAGGGAGTGTTTGATACAGACAGGGATATTGGCGTTTGATTTCAGTGAGGGAGTGTTTGATACAGACCGGGATATTCGGGTTTATGCAGGGATATCAGTGCGGGTGTGTTTGATACAGACAGGGATAGTAGGGTTTGATATAAGTGAGGGAGTGATTGATTCAGACAGGTTTTATGAGTGTTTTTATCAGACTGTGTTTATGAGTGAGGGAGAGTTTAGTACAGACTAGGGATATTGGGGTTTGTTATCAGTGAGGGAGTGTTTGATACAGACTGGGATATTGGTGTTTGATATCAGTGAGGGAGCGTTTGATACAGACAGGGATATTAGGGTTTGATATCAGTGAGGGAGTGTTTGATACAGACAGGGATATTGGGGTTTGATATCAGTGAGGGAGCGTTTGATACAGACAGGGATATTAGTGTTTGATATCAGTGAGGGAGTCATTGACAGAGACAGGTATATCAGGGTTTATGAGTGAGGGAGTGTTTGATACAGACAGGAATATTGGGGTTTATCTTCAATGAGTGAGTGTTTGATACAGACAGGGGTATTGCTGTTCATGAGTGATGGCGTTTTTAGTAAGCACTAGGGATATTGGGGGTTTCATATCAGTGAGGGAGTGTTTGATATAGACAGTGATATTGGGGTTTGATATCAGTGAGGCAGTGTTTGACACAGACTGGGATATTGGGGTTTATTTTCAATGAGGGAGTGTTTGATACAGACAGAGGTATTGGTGCTCATGAGTGATGGCGTGTTTAGTACGCACTAGGGATATTGTGGGTTTGATGTCAGTGAGGGAGTGTTTGATATAGACAGTGATATTGGGGTTTATTATCAGTGAGGGAGTGTTTGATATGGACAGGGATATTGGGGTTTGTTATCAGTGAGGGAGTGTTTGATATAGACATGGATATTGGGGATTGTTATCAGTGGGGGAGTGTTTGATATAGACATGGATATTGGGGTTTGTTATCAGTGAGGGATTGTTTGATACAGACAGGGATATTGGGGTTTGTTATTAGTCAGGGAGTGTTTGATACAAACAGAGATTTTAGGGTTTGATATCAGTGAGGGAGTGTCTGATTCAGACAGAGATATTGGGGTTTGTTATCAGTGAGGGAGCATTTGGTACAGACAGAGATGTTGGGGCTTGTTATTAGTGAGGGAGTGTCTGATACCGACCGGCATATTGGGGTTTGTTATCACTGAGCGAGTGTTTGACACGCACCGGGTTTTTGGGGCTTGATATCAGTGAGTGGGTCTTTGATACAGACCGGGCTATTGGGGTTTGTCATCAGTGAGAGAGTGTATGATACTGACAGGGATATTGGTGTTTGTTATTAGTCAGGGTGTGTTTGATACAGACAGGGATATTGGGACCTGTTATCAGTGAGTGAGTGTTTGATACAGACTGGGATATATGCTTTTGTTATCAGTGAGGGAGAGTTAGATACCTAAGGGGTATTGGAGTTTATGTGTGAGTGAGCAGCTGATACAGACAGGTATGTATGTGTTTATGCCTGAGTGAGTCTCTGATACAGACAGGGATATTGGAGTCTATGATCACTGAGGAAGTGCCTGATACAGACAGGGATATTGGGGTTTGATATCAGTGAGGGAGTGTCTGATACAGACTGGGATATTGGGACCTGTTATCAGTGAGGGAGTGTTTAATACTGACAGGAATATTGGGGTTTGTTATCGGTGAGTGTGTGTTACATACAGACAGGCATATTGGGGTTTGTTTTCAGTGAGGGAATATTTGATACAGACAGGAACATTGGGGGCTGTTATCAGTGATGGAGTGTTTGATACAGACAGGGATATTGGGGGCTGTTATCAGTGAGGGAGTGATTGATACAGACAGGGATATTGGGGTTCGTTTTCAGTGACGTAGTGTTAGGTACTGACAGGGATATTCAAGATTATGCCTAAGGGAGTTTTTGATACAGGCAGGATCACTGGGGTTTGATATCAGTGAGGGAGTGTTTGATACAGACAGGGATTTTGGGGTTAGTTATCAGTGAGAGAGTGTTTGATACTGACAGGGATATTGGGTTTTGTTATTAGTCAGGGAGTGTATGATACACACAGGGATATTGGGGATTGTTATCAATGAGGGAGTGTTTGATACAGACAGGGATATTGGGGTTTGTTATCAATGAGGGAGAGTTAGATACAGACAGAGATATTGGGTTTATTAGTGAGGGAGCATCAGATACAGACAGGGATACATGTGTTTATGCATGAGTGAGTGTTTGATACAGACAGGGCTATTGGGATTTGATATCAGTGAGGGAGTGTCTGATACAGACTGGGATATTGGGACCAGTTATCATTGAGGTAGTGTTTAGTATTGACAGGAATATTGGGGTTTGTTATCGGTGAGGGAGTGTTAGATACAGACAGGGATGTTGGGGCTTGTGAACAGTGAGGGAGCGTCTCATGCAGACAGGCATATTGGGGTTTGTTATCAGTGAGGCAGTGAATGATACGGACAGGCATATTGGGGTTTGTTATTAGTGAGGGAGTGTTTGATACAGACAGGGATATTGGGGTTGGTTTTCAGTGACGTAGTGTTAGGTACTGACAGGGATATTCGAGATTATGCCTAAGGGAGTTTTTGATACAGGCAGGATCACTGTGGTTTGATATCATTGAGGGAGTGTTTGATACAGACAGGGATTTTGGGGTTAGTTATCAGTGAGAGAGTGTTTGATACTGACAGGGATATTGGGGTTTGTTATTAGTCAGGCAGTGTTTGATATACACCAGGATTTTGGGGATTGATATCAGTGAGGGGGTGTTTGATACCAACCGGGGTATTGGGGTTTGTAATCAGTGAGAGAGTGTTTGTTACAGACAGGGATATTGGTGTTTGTTATTAGTCAGGGAGTGTTTGATACAAGCAGGGATATTGGGGTTTGTTATCAGTGAGGGAGTGTTTGATACAGACAGGGATATTGGGGTTTGATATCAGTGAGGGAGTCTTTGATACAGACAGGGATATTGGGGACTGTTATCAGTGAGGGAGTATTTGATACAGACAGGGATATTGGGGTTTGTTATCAGTGAGGGAGTGTTTGATAAAGACACGGATATTGGGGTTTGTTATCAGTGAAGGAGTGTTTGATACAGACAGGGATAATGGGTTTTATGCAGTGATATAGGGGTTTGATATCAGGGCAGGAGTGTTTGATACAGACAGGGATATTAGGTTTTGATAGCACTTGAGAGAGCGATTGAAACAGACAGGGATATCAGGGTTTATGAGTGAGGGAGTGTTTGAAGCAGTCAGGAATAATGGGATTATTTTCAATGAGGGAGTATTTGATACAGACAGGGGTATTGGTGTTCATGAGTGATGGCATGTTTAGTACGCACTAGGGCTATTGGGGGTTTGATATCAGTGAGGGAATGTTTGATATAGACAGTGATATTGGGGTTTGAAATCAGTGAGGGAGTGTTTGATACAGACAGGGATATTGGGGTTTGTTATCAGTGAGGGCATGTTTGATACAGGCAGGGATATTGGGGTTTATTATCACTGATGGAGTGTTTGATACAGACATGGATATTAGGGTTTGTTTTCTGTGAGGGAGTGTTTGATACAGACAGGGATATTGGGGTTTGTTATTAGTCAGGGAGTGTTTGATATAAACAGAAATTTTGGGGTTGGATATCAGTGAGGGAGTGTCTGATTCAGACAGAGATATTGGGATTTGTTATCAGTGAGGGAGCATTTGGAACAGACAGAGATGTTGGGGTAGTAATTAGTGAGGGAGTGTCTGATACAGACAGGCATATTGGGGTTTGATATCAGTCAGTGAGTGAATGATACAGACAGGCAAATCGTGGTTTGTTATAATTGTGGGAGTGTTTGATACAGACAGGGATATTGGTGTTTGTTATTAGTCAGGGTTTGTTTGATACGCACCGGAATATTGGGGCTTGATATCAGTGAGGCGGTGTTTGATATAGAGAGGGGTACTGGGGTTTGTTATTAGTCTGGGAGTGTTTGATGCAAACAGAGATTTTCAGGTTTGATATCAGTGAGGGAGTCTCTGATTCAGACAGAGATATTGGGGTTTGTTATCAGTGAGGGAGTGTTTGGTATGGATAGAGATGTTGGGGTAGTAATTAGTGAGGGAGTGTCCGATACAGACAGGCATATTGGGGTTTGATATCAGTGAGGGAGTGAATGATACAGACAGACATACCGTGGTTTGTTATAAGTGAGGGAGTGTTTGATATAGACATTGGTATTGGGGATTGTTATCAGTGGGGGAGTGTTTGATATAGACATGGATATTGGGGTTTGTTATCAGTGAGGGATTGTTTGATACAGACAGGGATATTGGGGTTTGTTATTAGTCAGGGAGTGTTTGATACAAACAGAGATTTTAGGGTTTGATATCAGTGAGGGAGTGTCTGATTCAGACAGAGATATTGGGGTTTGTTATCAGTGAGGGAGCATTTGGTACAGACAGAGATGTTGGGGCTTGTTATTAGTGAGGGAGTGTCTGATACCGACTGGCATATTGGGGTTTGTTATCACTGAGCGAGTGTTTGATACGCACCGGGTTTTTGGGGCTTGATATCAGTGAGTGGGTGTTTGATACAGACCGGGCTATTGGGGTTTGTCATCAGTGAGAGAGTGTATGATACTGACAGGGATATTGGTGTTTGTTATTAGTCAGGGTGTGTTTGATAAGACAGGGATATTGGAAGCTGTTATCAGTGAGTGAGTGTTTGATACAGACTGGGATATGTGCTTTTGTTATCAGTGAGGGAGAGTTAGATACCTACAGGGATATTGGAGTTTATGTGTGAGTGAGCAGCTGATACAGACAGGTATGTATGTGTTTATGCCTGAGTGAGTCTCTGATACAGACAGGGATATTGGAGTCTATGATCACTGAGGAAGTGCCTGATACAGACAGGGATATTGGGGTTTGATATCAGTGAGGGAGTGTCTGATACAGACTGGGATATTGGGACCTGTTATCAGTGAGGGAGTGTTTAATACTGACAGGAATATTGGGGTTTGTTATCGGTGAGTTTGTGTGACATACAGACAGGCATATTGGGGTTTGTTTTCAGTGAGGGAATATTTGATACAGACAGGAACATTGGGGGCTGTTATCAGTGATGGAGTGTTTGATACAGACAGGGATATTGGTGTTTGTTATTAGTCAGGGAGTGTTTGATACAAGCAGGGATATTGGGGTTTGTTATCAGTGAGGGAGTGTTTGATACACACAGGGATATTGGGGTTTGATATCAGTGAGGGAGTCTTTGATACAGACAGGGATATTGGGGACTGTTATCAGTGAGGGAGTATTTGATACAGACAGGGATATTGGGGTTTGTTATCAGTGAGGGAGTGTTTGATAAAGACCCGGATATTGGGGTTTGTTATCAGTGAAGGAGTGTTTGATACAGACAGGGATAATGGGTTTTATGCAGTGATATAGTGGTTTGATATCAGGGCAGGAGTGTTTGATACAGACAGGGATATTAGGTTTGATAGCACTTGAGAGAGCGATTGAAACAGACAGGGATATCAGGGTTCATGAGTGAGGGAGTGTTTGAAGCAGACAGGAATAATGGGGTTATTTTCAATGAGGGTGTATTTGATACAGACAGGGGTATTGGTGTTCATGAGTGATGGCATGTTTAGTACGCACTAGGGCTATTGGGGGTTTGATATCAGTGAGGGAATGTTTGATATAGACAGTGATATTGGGGTTTGAAATCAGTGAGGGAGTGTTTGATACAGACAGGGATATTGGGGTTTGTTATCAGTGAGGGCATGTTTGATACAGGCAGGGATATTGGGGTTTATTATCACTGATGGAGTGTTTGATACAGACATGGATATTAGGGTTTGTTTTCTGTGAGGGAGTGTTTGATACAGACAGGGATATTGGGGTTTGTTATTAGTCAGGGAGTGTTTGATATAAACAGAAATTTTGGGGTTGGATATCAGTGAGGGAGTGTCTGATTCAGACAGAGATATTGGGATTTGTTATCAGTGAGGGAGCATTTGGAACAGACAGAGATGTTGGGGTAGTAATTAGTGAGGGAGTGTCTGATACAGACAGGCATATTGGGGTTTGATATCAGTGAGTGAGTGAATGATACAGACAGGCAAATCGTGGTTTGTTATAAGTGTGGGAGTGTTTGATACAGACAGGGATATTGGTGTTTGTTATTAGTCAGGGTTTGTTTGATACGCACCGGAATATTGGGGCTTGATATCAGTGAGGCAGTGTTTGATATAGACAGGGGTACTGGGGTTTGTTATTAGTCTGGGAGTGTTTGATGCAAACAGAGATTTTCGGGTTTGATATCAGTGAGGGAGTCTCTGATTCAGACAGAGATATTGGGGTTTGTTATCAGTGAGGGAGTGTTTGGTATGGATAGAGATGTTGGGGTAGTAATTAGTGAGGGAGTGTCCGATACAGACAGGCATATTGGGGTTTGATATCAGTGAGGGAGTGAATGATACAGACAGACATATCGTGGTTTGTTATAAGTGAGGGAGTGTTTGATACAGACAGGGATATTGGTGTTTGTTATTAGTCAGGGTGTGTTTGATACGCACCGGGATATTGGGGCTTAATATCAGTGAGGCGGTGTTTGATATAGAAAAGGGTATTGGGGTTTGTCATCAGTGAGAGAGTTTATGATACTGGCAGGGATATTTATGTTTGTTATCAGAGAGGGAGTGTTTGATACAGACAGGGATATTGGCGTTTGATTTCAGTGAGGGAGTGTTTGATACAGACCGGGATATTCGGGTTTATGCAGGGATATCAGTGCGGGTGTGTTTGATACAGACAGGGATAGTAGGGTTTGATATAAGTGAGGGAGTGATTGATTCAGACAGGTTTTATGAGTGTTTTTATCAGACTGTGTTTATGAGTGAGGGAGAGTTTAGTACAGACTAGGGATATTGGGGTTTGTTATCAGTGAGGGAGTGTTTGATACAGACTGGGATATTGGTGTTTGATATCAGTGAGGGAGCGTTTGATACAGACAGGGATATTAGGGTTTGATATCAGTGAGGAGTGTTTGATACAGACAGGGATATTGGGGTTTGATATCAGTGAGGGAGCGTTTGATACAGACAGGGATATTAGTGTTTGATATCAGTGAGGGAGTCATTGACAGAGACAGGTATATCAGGGTTTATGAGTGAGGGAGTGTTTGATACAGACAGGAATATTGGGGTTTATCTTCAATGAGTGAGTGTTTGATACAGACAGGGGTATTGCTGTTCATGAGTGATGGCGTTTTTAGTAAGCACTAGGGATATTGGGGGTTTCATATCAGTGAGGGAGTGTTTGATATAGACAGTGATATTGGGGTTTGATATCAGTGAGGCAGTGTTTGACACAGACTGGGATATTGGGGTTTATTTTCAATGAGGGAGTGTTTGATACAGACAGAGGTATTGGTGCTCATGAGTGATGGCGTGTTTAGTACGCACTAGGGATATTGTGGGTTTGATGTCAGTGAGGGAGTGTTTGATATAGACAGTGATATTGGGGTTTATTATCAGTGAGGGAGTGTTTGATATGGACAGGGATATTGGGGTTTGTTATCAGTGAGGCAGTGTTTGATATAGACATGGATATTGGGGATTGTTATCAGTGGGGGAGTGTTTGATATAGACATGGATATTGGGGTTTGTTATCAGTGAGGGATTGTTTGATACAGACAAGGATATTGGGGTTTGTTATTAGTCAGGGAGTGTTTGATACAAACAGAGATTTTAGGGTTTGATATCAGTGAGGGAGTGTCTGATTCAGACAGAGATATTGGGGTTTGTTATCAGTGAGGGAGCATTTGGTACAGACAGAGATGTTGGGGCTTGTTATTAGTGAGGGAGTGTCTGATACCGACCGGCATATTGGGGTTTGTTATCACTGAGCGAGTGTTTGATACGCACCGGGTTTTTGGGGCTTGATATCAGTGAGTGGGTGTTTGATACAGACCGGGCTATTGGGGTTTGTCATCAGTGAGAGAGTGTATGATACTGACAGGGATATTGGTGTTTGTTATTAGTCAGGGTGTGTTTGATACAGACAGGGATATTGGGACCTGTTATCAGTGAGTGAGTGTTTGATACAGACTGGGATATATGCTTTTGTTATCAGTGAGGGAGAGTTAGATACCTACAGGGATATTGGAGTTTATGTGTGAGTGAGCAGCTGATACAGACAGGTATGTATGTGTTTATGCCTGAGTGAGTCTCTGATACAGACAGGGATATTGGAGTCTATGATCACTGAGGAAGTGCCTGATACAGACAGGGATATTGGGGTTTGATATCAGTGAGGGAGTGTCTGATACAGACTGGGATATTGGGACCTGTTATCAGTGAGGGAGTGTTTAATACTGACAGGAATATTGGGGTTTGTTATCGGTGAGTGTGTGTTACATACAGACAGGCATATTGGGGTTTGTTTTCAGTGAGGGAATATTTGATACAGACAGGAACATTGGGGGCTGTTATCAGTGATGGAGTGTTTGATACAGACAGGGATATTGGGGGCTGTTATCAGTGAGGGAGTGATTGATACAGACAGGGATATTGGGGTTCGTTTTCAGTGACGTAGTGTTAGGTACTGACAGGGATATTCAAGATTATGCCTAAGGGAGTTTTTGATACAGGCAGGATCACTGGGGTTTGATATCAGTGAGGGAGTGTTTGATACTGACAGGGATATTGGGTTTTGTTATTAGTCAGGGAGTGTATGATACACACAGGGATATTGGGGATTGTTATCAATGAGGGAGTGTTTGATACAGACAGGGATATTGGGGTTTGTTATCAATGAGGGAGAGTTAGATACAGACAGAGATATTGGGGTTTATTAGTGAGGGAGCATCAGATACAGACAGGGATACATGTGTTTATGCGTGAGTGAGTGTTTGATACAGACAGGGCTATTGGGATTTGATATCAGTGAGGGAGTGTCTGATACAGACTGGGATATTGGGACCAGTTATCATTGAGGTAGTGTTTAGTATTGACAGGAATATTGGGGTTTGTTATCGGTGAGGGAGTGTTAGATACAGACAGGGATGTTGGGGCTTGTGAACAGTGAGGGAGCGTCTCATGCAGACAGGCATATTGGGGTTTGTTATCAGTGAGGCAGTGAATGATACGGACAGGCATATTGGGGTTTGTTATTAGTGAGGGAGTGTTTGATACAGACAGGGATATTGGGGTTGGTTTTCAGTGACGTAGTGTTAGGTACTGACAGGGATATTCGAGATTATGCCTAAGGGAGTTTTTGATACAGGCAGGATCACTGTGGTTTGATATCATTGAGGGAGTGTTTGATACAGACAGGGATTTTGGGGTTAGTTATCAGTGAGAGAGTGTTTGATACTGACAGGGATATTGGGGTTTGTTATTAGTCAGGCAGTGTTTGATATGCACCAGGATTTTGGGGATTGATATCAGTGAGGGGGTGTTTGATACCAACCGGGGTATTGGGGTTTGTAATCAGTGAGAGAGTGTTTGTTACAGACAGGGATATTGGTGTTTGTTATTAGTCAGGGAGTGTTTGATACAAGCAGGGATATTGGGGTTTGTTATCAGTGAGGGAGTGTTTGATACAGACAGGGATATTGGGGTTTGATATCAGTGAGGGAGTCTTTGATACAGACAGGGATATTGGGGACTGTTATCAGTGAGGGAGTATTTGATACAGACAGGGATATTGGGGTTTGTTATCAGTGAGGGAGTGTTTGATAAAGACACGGATATTGGGGTTTGTTATCAGTGAAGGACTGTTTGATACAGACAGGGATAATGGGTTTTATGCAGTGATATAGGGGTTTGATATCAGGGCAGGAGTGTTTGATACAGACAGGGATATTAGGTTTTGATAGCACTTGAGAGAGCGATTGAAACAGACAGGGATATCAGGGTTTATGAGTGAGGGAGTGTATGAAGCAGACAGGAATAATGGGGTTATTTTCAATGAGGGAGTATTTGATACAGACAGGGGTATTGGTGTTCATGAGTGATGGCATGTTTAGTATGCACTAGGGCTATTGGGGGTTTGATATCAGTGAGGGAATGTTTGATATAGACAGTGATATTGGGGTTTGAAATCAGTGAGGGAGTGTTTGATACAGACAGGGATATTGGGGTTTGTTATCAGTGAGGGCATGTTTGATACAGGCAGGGATATTGGGGTTTATTATCACTGATGGAGTGTTTGATACAGACATGGATATTAGGGTTTGTTTTCTGTGAGGGAGTGTTTGATACAGACAGGGATATTGGGGTTTGTTATTAGTCAGGGAGTGTTTGATATAAACAGAAATTTTGGGGTTGGATATCAGTGAGGGAGTGTCTGATTCAGACAGAGATATTGGGAGTTGTTATCAGTGAGGGAGCATTTGGAACAGACAGAGATGTTGGGGTAGTAATTAGTGAGGGAGTATCTGATACAGACAGGCATATTGGGGTTTGATATCAGTGAGTGAGTGAATGATACAGACAGGCAAATCGTGGTTTGTTATAATTGTGGGAGTGTTTGATACAGACAGGGATATTGGTGTTTGTTATTAGTCAGGGTTTGTTTGATACGCACCGGAATATTGGGGCTTGATATCAGTGAGGCGGTGTTTGATATAGACAGGGGTACTGGGGTTTTTTATTAGTCTGGGAGTGTTTGATGCAAACAGAGATTTTTGGGTTTGATATCAGTGAGGGAGTCTCTGATTCAGACAGAGATATTGGGGTTTGTTATCAGTGAGGGAGTGTTTGGTATGGATAGAGATGTTGGGGTAGTAATTAGTGAGGGAGTGTCCGATACAGACAGGCATATTGGGGTTTGATATCAGTGAGGGAGTGAATGATACAGACAGACATATCGTGGTTTGTTATAAGTGAGGGAGTGTTTGATACAGACAGGGATATTGGTGTTTGTTATTAGTCAGGGTGTGTTTGATACGCACCGGGATATTGGGGCTTAATATCAGTGAGGCGGTGTTTGATATAGAAAAGGGTATTGGGGTTTGTCATCAGTGAGAGGGTTTATGATACTGGCAGGGATATTTATGTTTGTTATCAGAGAGGGAGTGTTTGATACAGACAGGGATATTGGCATTTGATTTCAGTGAGGGAGTGTTTGATACAGACCGGGATATTCGGGTTTATGCAGGGATATCAGTGCGGGTGTGTTTGATACAGACAGGGATAGTAGGGTTTGATATAAGTGAGGGAGTGATTGATTCAGACAGGTTTTATGAGTGTTTTTATCAGACTGTGTTTATGAGTGAGGGAGAGTTTAGTACAGACTAGGGATATTGGGGTTTGTTATCAGTGAGGTAGTGTTTGATACAGACTGGGATATTAGGGTTTGATATCAGTGAGGGAGTGTTTGATACAGACAGGGATATTGGGGTTTGATATCAGTGAGGGAGCGTTTGATACAGACAGGGATATTAGTGTTTGATATCAGTGAGGGAGTCATTGACAGAGACAGGTATATCAGGGTTTATGAGTGAGGGGGTGTTTGATACAGACAGGAATATTGGGGTTTATCTTCAATGAGTGAGTGTTTGATACAGACAGGGGTATTGCTGTTCATGAGTGATGGCGTTTTTAGTAAGCACTAGGGATATTGGGGGTTTCATATCAGTGAGGGAGTGTTTGATATAGACAGTGATATTGGGGTTTGATATCAGTGAGGCAGTGTTTGACACAGACTGGGATATTGGGGTTTATTTTCAATGAGGGAGTGTTTGATACAGACAGAGGTATTGGTGCTCATGAGTGATGGCGTGTTTAGTACGCACTAGGGATATTGTGGGTTTGATGTCAGTGAGGGAGTGTTTGATATAGACAGTGATATTGGGGTTTATTATCAGTGAGGGAGTGTTTGATATGGACAGGGATATTGGGGTTTGTTATCAGTGAGGGAGTGTTTGATATAGACATGGATATTGGGGATTGTTATCAGTGGGGGAGTGTTTGATATAGACATGGATATTGGGGTTTGTTATCAGTGAGGGATTGTTTGATACAGACAGGGATATTGGGGTTTGTTATTAGTCAGGGAGTGTTTGATACAAACAGAGATTTTAGGGTTTGATATCAGTGAGGGAGTGTCTGATTCAGACAGAGATATTGGGGTTTGTTATCAGTGAGGGAGCATTTGGTACAGACAGAGATGTTGGGGCTTGTTATTAGTGAGGGAGTGTCTGATACCGACCGGCATATTGGGGTTTGTTATCACTGAGCGAGTGTTTGATACGCACCGGGTTTTTGGGGCTTGATATCAGTGAGTGGGTGTTTGATACAGACCGGGCTATTGGGGTTTGTCATCAGTGAGAGAGTGTATGATACTGACAGGGATATTGGTGTTTGTTATTAGTCAGGGTGTGTTTGATACAGACAGGGATATTGGGACCTGTTATCAGTGAGTGAGTGTTTGATACAGACTGGGATATATGCTTTTGTTATCAGTGAGGGAGAGTTAGATACCTACAGGGATATTGGAGTTTATGTGTGAGTGAGCAGCTGATACAGACAGGTATGTATGTGTTTATGCCTGAGTGAGTCTCTGATACAGACAGGGATATTGGAGTCTATGATCACTGAGGAAGTGCCTGATACAGACAGGGATATTGGGGTTTGATATCAGTGAGGGAGTGTCTGATACAGACTGGGATATTGGGACCTGTTATCAGTGAGGGAGTGTTTAATACTGACAGGAATATTGGGGTTTGTTATCGGTGAGTGTGTGTTACATACAGACAGGCATATTGGGGTTTGTTTTCAGTGAGGGAATATTTGATACAGACAGGAACATTGGGGGCTGTTATCAGTGATGGAGTGTTTGATACAGACAGGGATATTGGGGGCTGTTATCAGTGAGGGAGTGATTGATACAGACAGGGATATTGGGGTTCGTTTTCAGTGACGTAGTGTTAGGTACTGACAGGGATATTCAAGATTATGCCTAAGGGAGTTTTTGATACAGGCAGGATCACTGGGGTTTGATATCAGTGAGGGAGTGTTTGATACAGACAGGGATTTTGGGGTTAGTTATCAGTGAGAGAGTGTTTGATACTGACAGGGATATTGGGTTTTGTTATTAGTCAGGGAGTGTATGATACACACAGGGATATTGGGGATTGTTATCAATGAGGGAGTGTTTGATACAGACAGGGATATTGGGGTTTGTTATCAATGAGGGAGAGTTAGATACAGACAGAGATATTGGGTTTATTAGTGAGGGAGCATCAGATACAGACAGGGATACATGTGTTTATGCGTGAGTGAGTGTTTGATACAGACAGGGCTATTGGGATTTGATATCAGTGAGGGAGTGTCTGATACAGACTGGGATATTGGGACCAGTTATCATTGAGGTAGTGTTTAGTATTGACAGGAATATTGGGGTTTGTTATCGGTGAGGGAGTCTTAGATACAGACAGGGATGTTGGGGCTTGTGAACAGTGAGGGAGCGTCTCATGCAGACAGGCATATTGGGGTTTGTTATCAGTGAGGCAGTGAATGATATGGACAGGCATATTGGGGTTTGTTATTAGTGAGGGAGTGTTTGATACAGACAGGGATATTGGGGTTGGTTTTCAGTGACGTAGTGTTAGGTACTGACAGGGATATTCGAGATTATGCCTAAGGGAGTTTTTGATACAGGCAGGATCACTGTGGTTTGATATCATTGAGGGAGTGTTTGATACAGACAGGCATTTTGGGGTTAGTTATCAGTGAGAGAGTGTTTGATACTGACAGGGATATTGGGGTTTGTTATTAGTCAGGCAATGTTTGATATACACCAGGATTTTGGGGATTGATATCAGTGAGGGGGTGTTTGATACCAACCGGGGTATTGGGGTTTGTAATCAGTGAGAGAGTGTTTGTTACAGACAGGGATATTGGTGTTTGTTATTAGTCAGGGAGTGTTTGATACAAGCAGGGATATTGGGGTTTGTTATCAGTGAGGGAGTGTTTGATACAGACAGGGATATTGGGGTTTGATATCAGTGAGGGAGTCTTTGATACAGACAGGGATATTGGGGACTGTTATCAGTGAGGGAGTATTTGATACAGACAGGGATATTGGGGTTTGTTATCAGTGAGGGAGTGTTTGATAAAGACACGGATATTGGGGTTTGTTATCAGTGAAGGAGTGTTTGATACAGACAGGGATAATGGGTTTTATGCAGTGATATAGGGGTTTGATATCAGGGCAGGAGTGTTTGATACAGACAGGGATATTAGGTTTTGATAGCACTTGAGAGAGCGATTGAAACAGACAGGGATATCAGGGTTTATGAGTGAGGGAGTGTTTGAAGCAGACAGGAATAATGGGGTTATTTTCAATGAGGGAGTATTTGATACAGACAGGGGTATTGGTGTTCATGAGTGATGGCATGTTTAGTACGCACTAGGGCTATTGGGGGTTTGATATCAGTGAGGGAATGTTTGATATAGACAGTGATATTGGGGTTTGAAATCAGCGAGGGAGTGTTTGATACAGACAGGGATATTGGGGTTTGTTATCAGTGAGGGCATGTTTGATACAGGCAGGGATATTGGGGTTTATTATCACTGATGGAGTGTTTGATACAGACATGGATATTGGGGTTTGTTTTCTGTGAGGGAGTGTTTGATACAGACAGGGATATTGGGGATTGTTATTAGTCAGGGAGTGTTTGATATAAACAGAAATTTTGGGGTTGGATATCAGTGAGGGAGTGTCTGATTCAGACAGAGATATTGGGATTTGTTATCAGTGAGGGAGCATTTGGAACAGACAGAGATGTTGGGGTAGTAATTAGTGAGGGAGTGTCTGATACAGACAGGCATATTGGGGTTTGATATCAGTGAGTGAGTGAATGATACAGACAGGCAAATCGTGGTTTGTTATAAGTGTGGGAGTGTTTGATACAGACAGGGATATTGGTGTTTGTTATTAGTCAGGGTTTGTTTGATACGCACCGGAATATTGGGGCTTGATATCAGTGAGGCGGTGTTTGATATAGACAGGGGTACTGGGGTTTGTTATTAGTCTGGGAGTGTTTGATGCAAACAGAGATTTTCGGGTTTGATATCAGTGAGGGAGTCTCTGATTCAGACAGAGATATTGGGGTTTGTTATCAGTGAGGGAGTGTTTGGTATGGATAGAGATGTTGGGGTAGTAATTAGTGAGGGAGTGTCCGATACAGACAGGCATATTGGGGTTTGATATCAGTGAGGGAGTGAATGATACAGACAGACATATCGTGGTTTGTTATAAGTGAGGGAGTGTTTGATACAGACAGGGATATTGGTGTTTGTTATTAGTCAGGGTGTGTTTGATACGCACCGGGATATTGGGGCTTAATATCAGTGAGGCGGTGTTTGATATAGAAAAGGGTATTGGGGTTTGTCATCAGTGAGAGAGTTTATGATACTGGCAGGGATATTTATGTTTGTTATCAGAGAGAGAGTGTTTGATACAGACAGGGATATTGGCATTTGATTTCAGTGAGGGAGTGTTTGATACAGACCGGGATATTCGGGTTTATGCAGGGATATCAGTGCGGGTGTGTTTGATACAGACAGGGATAGTAGGGTTTGATATAAGTGAGGGAGTGATTGATTCAGACAGGTTTTATGAGTGTTTTTATCAGACTGTGTTTATGAGTGAGGGAGAGTTTAGTACAGACTAGGGATATTGGGGTTTGTTATCAGTGAGGTAGTGTTTGATACAGACTGGGATATTGGTGTTTGATATCAGTGAGGGAGCGTTTGATACAGACAGGGATATTAGGGTTTGATATCAGTGAGGGAGTGTTTGATACAGACAGGGATATTGGGGTTTGATATCAGTGAGGGAGCGTTTGATACAGACAGGGATATTAGTGTTTGATATCAGTGAGGGAGTCATTGACAGAGACAGGTATATCAGGGTTTATGAGTGAGGGAGTGTTTGATACAGACAGGAATATTGGGGTTTATCTTCAATGAGTGAGTGTTTGATACAGACAGGGGTATTGCTGTTCATGAGTGATGGCGTTTTTAGTAAGCACTAGGGATATTGGGGGTTTCATATCAGTGAGGGAGTGTTTGATATAGACAGTGATATTGGGGTTTGATATCAGTGAGGCAGTGTTTGACACAGACTGGGATATTGGGGTTTATTTTCAATGAGGGAGTGTTTGATACAGACAGAGGTATTGGTGCTCATGAGTGATGGCGTGTTTAGTACGCACTAGGGATATTGTGGGTTTGATGTCAGTGAGGGAGTGTTTGATATAGACAGTGATATTGGGGTTTATTATCAGTGAGGGAGTGTTTGATATGGACAGGGATATTGGGGTTTGTTATCAGTGAGGGAGTGTTTGATATAGACATGGATATTGGGGATTGTTATCAGTGGGGGAGTGTTTGATATAGACATGGATATTGGGGTTTGTTATCAGTGAGGGATTGTTTGATACAGACAGGGATATTGGGGTTTGTTATTAGTCAGGGAGTGTTTGATACAAACAGAGATTTTAGGGTTTGATATCAGTGAGGGAGTGTCTGATTCAGACAGAGATATTGGGGTTTGTTATCAGTGAGGGAGCATTTGGTACAGACAGAGATGTTGGGGCTTGTTATTAGTGAGGGAGTGTCTGATACCGACCGGCATATTGGGGTTTGTTATCACTGAGCGAGTGTTTGATACGCACCGGGTTTTTGGGGCTTGATATCAGTGAGTGGGTGTTTGATACAGACCGGGCTATTGGGGTTTGTCATCAGTGAGAGAGTGTATGATACTGACAGGGATATTGGTGTTTGTTATTAGTCAGGGTGTGTTTGATACAGACAGGGATATTGGGACCTGTTATCAGTGAGTGAGTGTTTGATACAGACCGGGATATATGCTTTTGTTATCAGTGAGGGAGAGTTAGATACCTACAGGGATATTGGAGTTTATGTGTGAATGAGCAGCTGATACAGACAGGTATGTATGTGTTTATGCGTGAGTGAGTCTCTGATACAGACAGGGATATTGGAGTCTATGATCACTGAGGAAGTGTCTGATACAGACAGGGATATTGGGGTTTGATATCAGTGAGGGAGTGTCTGATACAGACTGGGATATTGGGACCTGTTATCAGTGAGGGAGTGTTTAATACTGACAGGAATATTGGGGTTTGTTATCGGTGAGTGTGTGTTACATACAGACAGGCATATTGGGGTTTGTTTTCAGTGAGGGAATATTTGATACAGACAGGAACATTGGGGGCTGTTATCAGTGATGGAGTGTTTGATACAGACAGGGATATTGGGGGCTGTTATCAGTGAGGGAGTGATTGATACAGACAGGGATATTGGGGTTCGTTTTCAGTGACGTAGTGTTAGGTACTGACAGGGATATTCAAGATTATGCCTAAGGGAGTTTTTGATACAGGCAGGATCACTGGGGTTTGATATCAGTGAGGGAGTGTTTGATACAGACAGGGATTTTGGGGTTAGTTATCAGTGAGAGAGTGTTTGATACTGACAGGGATATTGGGTTTTGTTATTAGTCAGGGAGTGTATGATACACACAGGGATATTGGGGATTGTTATCAATGAGGGAGTGTTTGATACAGACAGGGATATTGGGGTTTGTTATCAATGAGGGAGAGTTAGATACAGACAGAGATATTGGGTTTATTAGTGAGGGAGCATCAGATACAGACAGGGATACTTGTGTTTATGCGTGAGTGAGTGTTTGATACAGACAGGGCTATTGGGATTTGATATCAGTGAGGGAGTGTCTGATACAGACTGGGATATTGGGACCAGTTATCATTGAGGTAGAGTTTAGTATTGACAGGAATATTGGGGTTTGTTATCGGTGAGGGAGTGTTAGATACAGACAGGGATGTTGGGGCTTGTGAACAGTGAGGGAGCGTCTCATGCAGACAGGCATATTGGGGTTTGTTATCAGTGAGGGAGTGTTTGATACAGACTGGGATATTGGTGTTTGATATCAGTGAGGGAGTGTTTGATACAGACAGGGATATTGGGGTTTGATATCAGTGAGGGAGCGTTTGATACAGACAGGGATATTAGTGTTTGATATCAGTGAGGGAGTCATTGACAGAGACAGGTATATCAGGGTTTATGAGTGAGGGAGTGTTTGATACAGACAGGAATATTGGGGTTTATCTTCAATGAGTGAGTGTTTGATACAGACAGGGGTATTTCTGTTCATGAGTGATGGCGTTTTTAGTAAGCACTAGGGATATTGGGGGTTTCATATCAGTGAGGGAGTGTTTGATATAGACAGTGATATTGGGGTTTGATATCAGTGAGGCAGTGTTTGACACAGACTGGGATATTGGGGTTTATTTTCAATGAGGGAGTGTTTGATACAGACAGAGGTATTGGTGCTCATGAGTGATGGCGTGTTTAGTACGCACTAGGGATATTGTGGGTTTGATGTCAGTGAGGGAGTGTTTGATATAGACAGTGATATTGGGGTTTATTATCAGTGAGGGAGTGTTTGATATGGACAGGGATATTGGGGTTTGTTATCAGTGAGGGAGTGTTTGATATAGACATGGATATTGGGGATTGTTATCAGTGGGGGAGTGTTTGATATAGACATGGATATTGGGGTTTGTTATCAGTGAGGGATTGTTTGATACAGACAGGGATATTGGGGTTTGTTATTAGTCAGGGAGTGTTTGATACAAACAGAGATTTTAGGGTTTGATATCAGTGAGGGAGTGTCTGATTCAGACAGAGATATTGGGGTTTGTTATCAGTGAGGGAGCATTTGGTACAGACAGAGATGTTGGGGCTTGTTATTAGTGAGGGAGTGTCTGATACCGACCGGCATATTGGGGTTTGTTATCACTGAGCGAGTGTTTGATACGCACCGGGTTTTTGGGGCTTGATATCAGTGAGTGGGTGTTTGATACAGACCGGGCTATTGGGGTTTGTCATCAGTGAGAGAGTGTATGATACTGACAGGGATATTGGTGTTTGTTATTAGTCAGGGTGTGTTTGATACAGACAGGGATATTGGGACCTGTTATCAGTGAGTGAGTGTTTGATACAGACTGGGATATATGCTTTTGTTATCAGTGAGGGAGAGTTAGATACCTACAGGGATATTGGAGTTTATGTGTGAGTGAGCAGCTGATACAGACAGGTATGTATGTGTTTATGCGTGAGTGAGTCTCTGATACAGACAGGGATATTGGAGTCTATGATCACTGAGGAAGTGTCTGATACAGACAGGGATATTGGGGTTTGATATCAGTGAGGGAGTGTCTGATACAGACTGGGATATTGGGACCTGTTATCAGTGAGGGAGTGTTTAATACTGACAGGAATATTGGGGTTTGTTATCGGTGAGTGTGTGTTACATACAGACAGGCATATTGGGGTTTGTTTTCAGTGAGGGAATATTTGATACAGACAGGAACATTGGGGGCTGTTATCAGTGATGGAGTGTTTGATACAGACAGGGATATTGGGGGCTGTTATCAGTGAGGGAGTGATTGATACAGACAGGGATATTGGGGTTCGTTTTCAGTGACGTAGTGTTAGGTACTGACAGGGATATTCAAGATTATGCCTAAGGGAGTTTTTGATACAGGCAGGATCACTGGGGTTTGATATCAGTGAGGGAGTGTTTGATACAGACAGGGATTTTGGGGTTAGTTATCAGTGAGAGAGTGTTTGATACTGACAGGGATATTGGGTTTTGTTATTAGTCAGGGAGTGTATGATACACACAGGGATATTGGGGATTGTTATCAATGAGGGAGTGTTTGATACAGACAGGGATATTGGGGTTTGTTATCAATGAGGGAGAGTTAGATACAGACAGAGATATTGGGCTTATTAGTGAGGGAGCATCAGATACAGACAGGGATACATGTGTTTATGCGTGAGTGAGTGTTTGATACAGACAGGGCTATTGGGATTTGATATCAGTGAGGGAGTGTCTGATACAGACTGGGATATTGGGACCAGTTATCATTGAGGTAGTGTTTAGTATTGACAGGAATATTGGGGTTTGTTATCGGTGAGGGAGTGTTAGATACAGACAGGGATGTTGGGGCTTGTGAACAGTGAGGGAGCGTCTCATGCAGACAGGCATATTGGGGTTTGTTATCAGTGAGGGAGTGTTTGATACAGACTGGGATATTGGTGTTTGATATCAGTGAGGGAGTGTTTGATACAGACAGGGATATTGGGGTTTGATATCAGTGAGGGAGCGTTTGATACAGACAGGGATATTAGTGTTTGATATCAGTGAGGGAGTCATTGACAGAGACAGGTATATCAGGGTTTATGAGTGAGGGAGTGTTTGATACAGACAGGAATATTGGGGTTTATCTTCAATGAGTGAGTGTTTGATACAGACAGGGGTATTGCTGTTCATGAGTGATGGCGTTTTTAGTAAGCACTAGGGATATTGGGGGTTTCATATCAGTGAGGGAGTGTTTGATATAGACAGTGATATTGGGGTTTGATATCAGTGAGGCAGTGTTTGACACAGACTGGGATATTGGGGTTTATTTTCAATGAGGGAGTGTTTGATACAGACAGAGGTATTGGTGCTCACGAATGATGGCGTGTTTAGTACGCACTAGGGATATTGTGGGTTTGATGTCAGTGAGGGAGTGTTTGATATAGACAGTGATATTGGGGTTTATTATCAGTGAGGGAGTGTTTGATATGGACAGGGATATTGGGGTTTGTTATCAGTGAGGGAGTGTTTGATATAGACATGGATATTGGGGATTGTTATCAGTGGGGGAGTGTTTGATATAGACATGGATATTGGGGTTTGTTATCAGTGAGGGATTGTTTGATACAGACAGGGATATTGGGGTTTGTTATTAGTCAGGGAGTGTTTGATACAAACAGAGATTTTAGGGTTTGATATCAGTGAGGGAGTGTCTGATTCAGACAGAGATATTGGGGTTTGTTATCAGTGAGGGAGCATTTGGTACAGACAGAGATGTTGGGGCTTGTTATTAGTGAGGGAGTGTCTGATACCGACCGGCATATTGGGGTTTGTTATCACTGAGCGAGTGTTTGATACGCACCGGGTTTTTGGGGCTTGATATCAGTGAGTGGGTGTTTGATACAGACCGGGCTATTGGGGTTTGTCATCAGTGAGAGAGTGTATGATACTGACAGGGATATTGGTGTTTGTTATTAGTCAGGGTGTGTTTGATACAGACAGGGATATTGGGACCTGTTATCAGTGAGTGAGTGTTTGATACAGACTGGGATATATGCTTTTGTTATCAGTGAGGGAGAGTTAGATACCTACAGGGATATTGGAGTTTATGTGTGAGTGAGCAGCTGATACAGACAGGTATGTATGTGTTTATGCGTGAGTGAGTCTCTGATACAGACAGGGATATTGGAGTCTATGATCACTGAGGAAGTGTCTGATACAGACAGGGATATTGGGGTTTGATATCAGTGAGGGAGTGTCTGATACAGACTGGGATATTGGGACCTGTTATCAGTGAGGGAGTGTTTAATACTGACAGGAATATTGGGGTTTGTTATCGGTGAGTGTGTGTTACATACAGACAGGCATATTGGGGTTTGTTTTCAGTGAGGGAATATTTGATACAGACAGGAACATTGGGGGCTGTTATCAGTGATGGAGTGTTTGATACAGACAGGGATATTGGGGGCTGTTATCAGTGAGGGAGTGATTGATACAGACAGGGATATTGGGGTTCGTTTTCAGTGACGTAGTGTTAGGTACTGACAGGGATATTCAAGATTATGCCTAAGGGAGTTTTTGATACAGGCAGGATCACTGGGGTTTGATATCAGTGAGGGAGTGTTTGATACAGACAGGGATTTTGGGGTTAGTTATCAGTGAGAGAGTGTTTGATACTGACAGGGATATTGGGTTTTGTTATTAGTCAGGGAGTGTATGATACACACAGGGATATTGGGGATTGTTATCAATGAGGGAGTGTTTGATACAGACAGGGATATTGGGGTTTGTTATCAATGAGGGAGAGTTAGATACAGACAGAGATATTGGGCTTATTAGTGAGGGAGCATCAGATACAGACAGGGATACATGTGTTTATGCGTGAGTGAGTGTTTGATACAGACAGGGCTATTGGGATTTGATATCAGTGAGGGAGTGTCTGATACAGACTGGGATATTGGGACCAGTTATCATTGAGGTAGTGTTTAGTATTGACAGGAATATTGGGGTTTGTTATCGGTGAGGGAGTGTTAGATACAGACAGGGATGTTGGGGCTTGTGAACAGTGAGGGAGCGTCTCATGCAGACAGGCATATTGGGGTTTGTTATCAGTGAGGGAGTGTTTGATACAGACTGGGATATTGGTGTTTGATATCAGTGAGGGAGTGTTTGATACAGACAGGGATATTGGGGTTTGATATCAGTGAGGGAGCGTTTGATACAGACAGGGATATTAGTGTTTGATATCAGTGAGGGAGTCATTGACAGAGACAGGTATATCAGGGTTTATGAGTGAGGGAGTGTTTGATACAGACAGGAATATTGGGGTTTATCTTCAATGAGTGAGTGTTTGATACAGACAGGGGTATTGCTGTTCATGAGTGATGGCGTTTTTAGTAAGCACTAGGGATATTGGGGGTTTCATATCAGTGAGGGAGTGTTTGATATAGACAGTGATATTGGGGTTTGATATCAGTGAGGCAGTGTTTGACACAGACTGGGATATTGGGGTTTATTTTCAATGAGGGAGTGTTTGATACAGACAGAGGTATTGGTGCTCACGAATGATGGCGTGTTTAGTACGCACTAGGGATATTGTGGGTTTGATGTCAGTGAGGGAGTGTTTGATATAGACAGTGATATTGGGGTTTATTATCAGTGAGGGAGTGTTTGATATGGACAGGGATATTGGGGTTTGTTATCAGTGAGGGAGTGTTTGATATAGACATGGATATTGGGGATTGTTATCAGTGGGGGAGTGTTTGATATAGACATGGATATTGGGGTTTGTTATCAGTGAGGGATTGTTTGATACAGACAGGGATATTGGGGTTTGTTATTAGTCAGGGAGTGTTTGATACAAACAGAGATTTTAGGGCTTGATATCAGTGAGGGAGTGTCTGATTCAGACAGAGATATTGGGGTTTGTTATCAGTGAGGGAGCATTTGGTACAGACAGAGATGTTGGGGCTTGTTATTAGTGAGGGAGTGTCTGATACCGACCGGCATATTGGGGGTTGTTATCACTGAGCGAGTGTTTGATACGCACCGGGTTTTTGGGGCTTGATATCAGTGAGTGGGTGTTTGATACAGACCGGGCTATTGGGGTTTGTCATCAGTGAGAGAGTGTATAATACTGACAGGGATATTGGTGTTTGTTATTAGTCAGGGTGTGTTTGATACAGACAGGGATATTGGGACCTGTTATCAGTGAGTGAGTGTTTGATACAGACAGGGATATATGCTTTTGTTATCAGTGAGGGAGAGTTAGATACCTACAGGGATATTGGAGTTTATGTGTGAGTGAGCAGCTGATACAGACAGGTATGTATGTGTTTATGCCTGAGTGAGTCTCTGATACAGATAGGGATATTGGAGTCTATGATCACTGAGGAAGTGTCTGATACAGACAGGGATATTGGGGTTTGATATCAGTGAGGGAGTGTCTGATACAGACTGGGATATTGGGACCTGTTATCAGTGAGGGAGTGTTTAATACTGACAGGAATATTGGGGTTTGTTATCGGTGAGTGTGTGTTACATACAGACAGGCATATTGGGGTTTGTTTTCAGTGAGGGAATATTTGATACAGACAGGAACATTGGGGGCTGTTATCAGTGAGGCAGTGAATGATACGGACAGGCATATTGGGGTTTGTTATTAGTGAGGGAGTGTTTGATACAGACAGGGATATTGGGGTTGGTTTTCAGTGACGTAGTGTTAGGTACTGACAGGGATATTCGAGATTATGCCTAAGGGAGTTTTTGATACAGGCAGGATCACTGTGGTTTGATATCATTGAGGGAGTGTTTGATACAGACAGGCATTTTGGGGTTAGTTATCAGTGAGAGAGTGTTTGATACTGACAGGGATATTGGGGTTTGTTATTAGTCAGGCAATGTTTGATATACACCAGGATTTTGGGGATTGATATCAGTGAGGGGGTGTTTGATACCAACCGGGGTATTGGGGTTTGTAATCAGTGAGAGAGTGTTTGTTACAGACAGGGATATTGGTGTTTGTTATTAGTCAGGGAGTGTTTGATACAAGCAGGGATATTGGGGTTTGTTATCAGTGAGGGAGTGTTTGATACAGACAGGGATATTGGGGTTTGATATCAGTGAGGGAGTCTTTGATACAGACAGGGATATTGGGGACTGTTATCAGTGAGGGAGTATTTGATACAGACAGGGATATTGGGGTTTGTTATCAGTGAGGGAGTGTTTGATAAAGACACGGATATTGGGGTTTGTTATCAGTGAAGGAGTGTTTGATACAGACAGGGATAATGGGTTTTATGCAGTGATATAGGGGTTTGATATCAGGGCAGGAGTGTTTGATACAGACAGGGATATTAGGTTTTGATAGCACTTGAGAGAGCGATTGAAACAGACAGGGATATCAGGGTTTATGAGTGAGGGAGTGTTTGAAGCAGACAGGAATAATGGGGTTATTTTCAATGAGGGAGTATTTGATACAGACAGGGGTATTGGTGTTCATGAGTGATGGCATGTTTAGTACGCACTAGGGCTATCCGGGGTTTGATATCAGTGAGGGAATGTTTGATATAGACAGTGATATTGGGGTTTGAAATCAGTGAGGGAGTGTTTGATACAGACAGGGATATTGGGGTTTGTTATCAGTGAGGGCATGTTTGATACAGGCAGGGATATTGGGGTTTATTATCACTGATGGAGTGTTTGATACAAACATGGATATTGGGGTTTGTTTTCTGTGAGGGAGTGTTTGATACAGACAGGGATATTGGGGTTTGTTATTAGTCAGGGAGTGTTTGATATAAACAGAAATTTTGGGGTTGGATATCAGTGAGGGAGTGTCTGATTCAGACAGAGATATTGGGATTTGTTATCAGTGAGGGAGCATTTGGAACAGACAGAGATGTTGGGGTAGTAATTAGTGAGGGAGTGTCTGATACAGACAGGCATATTGGGGTTTGATATCAGTCAGTGAGTGAATGATACAGACAGGCAAATCGTGGTTTGTTATAAGTGTGGGAGTGTTTGATACAGACAGAGATATTGGTGTTTGTTATTAGTCAGGGTTTGTTTGATACGCACCGGAATATTGGGGCTTGATATCAGTGAGGCGGTGTTTGATATAGACAGGGGTATTGGGGTTTGTTATTAGTCTGGGAGTGTTTGATGCAAACAGAGATTTTCGGGTTTGATATCAGTGAGGGAGTCTCTGATTCAGACAGAGATATTGGGGTTTGTTATCAGTGAGGGAGCGTTTGGTATGGACAGAGATGTTGGGGTAGTAATTAGTGAGGGAGTGTCCGATACAGACAGGCATATTGGGGTTTGATATCAGTGAGGGAGTGAATGATACAGACAGACATATCGTGGTTTGTTATAAGTGAGGGAGTGTTTGATACAGACAGGGATATTGTTGTTTGTTATTAGTCAGGGTGTGTTTGATACGCACCGGAATATTGGGGCTTGATATCAGTGAGGCGGTGTTTGATATAGAAAAGGGTATTGGGATTTGTCATCAGTGAGAGAGTTTATGATACTGGCAGGGATATTTATGTTTGTTATCAGAGAGGGAGTGTTTGATACAGACAGGGATATTGGCGTTTGATTTCAGTGAGGGAGTGTTTGATACAGACCGGGATATTCGGGTTTATGCAGGGATATCAGTGCGGGTGTGTTTGATACAGACAGGGATAGTAGGGTTTGATATAAGTGAGGGAGTGATTGATTCAGACAGGTTTTATGAGTGTTTTTATCAGACTGTGTTTATGAGTGAGGGAGAGTTTAGTACAGACTAGGGATATTGGGGTTTGTTATCAGTGAGGGAGTGTTTGATACAGACTGGGATATTGGTGTTTGATATCAGTGAGGGAGCGTTTGATACAGACAGGGATATTAGGGTTTGATATCAGTGAGGGAGTGTTTGATACAGACAGGGATATTGGGGTTTGATATCAGTGAGGGAGCGTTTGATACAGACAGGGATATTAGTGTTTGATATCAGTGAGGGAGTCATTGACAGAGACAGGTATATCAGGGTTTATGAGTGAGGGAGTGTTTGATACAGACAGGAATATTGGGGTTTGATATCAGTGAGGGAGTGTCTGATACAGACTGGGATATTGGGACCTGTTATCAGTGAGGGAGTGTTTAATACTGACAGGAATATTGGGGTTTGTTATCGGTGAGTGTGTGTTACATACAGACAGGCATATTGGGGTTTGTTTTCAGTGAGGGAATATTTGATACAGACAGGAACATTGGGGGCTGTTATCAGTGATGGAGTGTTTGATACAGACAGGGATATTGGGGGCTGTTATCAGTGAGGGAGTGATTGATACAGACAGGGATATTGGGGTTCGTTTTCAGTGACGTAGTGTTAGGTACTGACAGGGATATTCAAGATTATGCCTAAGGGAGTTTTTGATACAGGCAGGATCACTGGGGTTTGATATCAGTGAGGGAGTGTTTGATACAGACAGGGATTTTGGGGTTAGTTATCAGTGAGAGAGTGTTTGATACTGACAGGGATATTGGGTTTTGTTATTAGTCAGGGAGTGTATGATACACACAGGGATATTGGGGATTGTTATCAATGAGGGAGTGTTTGATACAGACAGGGATATTGGGGTTTGTTATCAATGAGGGAGAGTTAGATACAGACAGAGATATTGGGTTTATTAGTGAGGGAGCATCAGATACAGACAGGGATACATGTGTTTATGCATGAGTGAGTGTTTGATACAGACAGGGCTATTGGGATTTGATATCAGTGAGGGAGTGTCTGATACAGACTGGGATATTGGGACCAGTTATCATTGAGGTAGTGTTTAGTATTGACAGGAATATTGGGGTTTGTTATCGGTGAGGGAGTGTTAGATACAGACAGGGATGTTGGGGCTTGTGAACAGTGAGGGAGCGTCTCATGCAGACAGGCATATTGGGGTTTGTTATCAGTGAGGCAGTGAATGATACGGACAGGCATATTGGGGTTTGTTATTAGTGAGGGAGTGTTTGATACAGACAGGGATATTGGGGTTGGTTTTCAGTGACGTAGTGTTAGGTACTGACAGGGATATTCGAGATTATGCCTAAGGGAGTTTTTGATACAGGCAGGATCACTGTGGTTTGATATCATTGAGGGAGTGTTTGATACAGACAGGGATTTTGGGGTTAGTTATCAGTGAGAGAGTGTTTGATACTGACAGGGATATTGGGGTTTGTTATTAGTCAGGCAGTGTTTGATATGCACCAGGATTTTGGGGATTGATATCAGTGAGGGGGTGTTTGATACCAACCGGGGTATTGGGGTTTGTAATCAGTGAGAGAGTGTTTGTTACAGACAGGGATATTGGTGTTTGTTATTAGTCAGGGATTGTTTGATACAAGCAGGGATATTGGGGTTTGTTATCAGTGAGGGAGTGTTTGATACAGACAGGGATATTGGGGTTTGATATCAGTGAGGGAGTCTTTGATACAGACAGGGATATTGGGGACTGTTATCAGTGAGGGAGTATTTGATACAGACAGGGATATTGGGGTTTGTTATCAGTGAGGGAGTGTTTGATAAAGACACGGATATTGGGGTTTGTTATCAGTGAAGGAGTGTTTGATACAGACAGGGATAATGGGTTTTATGCAGTGATATAGGGGTTTGATATCAGGGCAGGAGTGTTTGATACAGACAGGGATATTAGGTTTTGATAGCACTTGAGAGAGCGATTGAAACAGACAGGGATATCAGGGTTTATGAGTGAGGGAGTGTTTGAAGCAGACAGGAATAATGGGGTTATTTTCAATGAGGGAGTATTTGATACAGACAGGGGTATTGGTGTTCATGAGTGATGGCATGTTTAGTACGCACTAGGGCTATCCGGGGTTTGATATCAGTGAGGGAATGTTTGATATAGACAGTGATATTGGGGTTTGAAATCAGTGAGGGAGTGTTTGATACAGACAGGGATATTGGGGTTTGTTATCAGTGAGGGCATGTTTGATACAGGCAGGGATATTGGGGTTTATTATCACTGATGGAGTGTTTGATACAAACATGGATATTGGGGTTTGTTTTCTGTGAGGGAGTGTTTGATACAGACAGGGATATTGGGGTTTGTTATTAGTCAGGGAGTGTTTGATATAAACAGAAATTTTGGGGTTGGATATCAGTGAGGGAGTGTCTGATTCAGACAGAGATATTGGGATTTGTTATCAGTGAGGGAGCATTTGGAACAGACAGAGATGTTGGGGTAGTAATTAGTGAGGGAGTGTCTGATACAGACAGGCATATTGGGGTTTGATATCAGTGAGTGAGTGAATGATACAGACAGGCAAATCGTGGTTTGTTATAAGTGTGGGAGTGTTTGATACAGACAGGGATATTGGTGTTTGTTATTAGTCAGGGTTTGTTTGATACGCACCGGAATATTGGGGCTTGATATCAGTGAGGCGGTGTTTGATATAGACAGGGGTATTGGGGTTTGTTATTAGTCTGGGAGTGTTTGATGCAAACAGAGATTTTCGGGTTTGATATCAGTGAGGGAGTCTCTGATTCAGACAGAGATATTGGGGTTTGTTATCAGTGAGGGAGCGTTTGGTATGGACAGAGATGTTGGGGTAGTAATTAGTGAGGGAGTGTCCGATACAGACAGGCATATTGGGGTTTGATATCAGTGAGGGAGTGAATGATACAGACAGACATATCGTGGTTTGTTATAAGTGAGGGAGTGTTTGATACAGACAGGGATATTGTTGTTTGTTATTAGTCAGGGTGTGTTTGATACGCACCGGGATATTGGGGCTTGATATCAGTGAGGCGGTGTTTGATATAGAAAAGGGTATTGGGATTTGTCATCAGTGAGAGAGTTTATGATACTGGCAGGGATATTTATGTTTGTTATCAGAGAGGGAGTGTTTGATACAGACAGGGATATTGGCGTTTGATTTCAGTGAGGGAGTGTTTGATACAGACCGGGATATTCGGGTTTATGCAGGGATATCAGTGCGGGTGTGTTTGATACAGACAGGGATAGTAGGGTTTGATATAAGTGAGGGAGTGATTGATTCAGACAGGTTTTATGAGTGTTTTTATCAGACTGTGTTTATGAGTGAGGGAGAGTTTAGTACAGACTAGGGATATTGGGGTTTGTTATCAGTGAGGGAGTGTTTGATACAGACTGGGATATTGGTGTTTGATATCAGTGAGGGAGCGTTTGATACAGACAGGGATATTAGGGTTTGATATCAGTGAGGGAGTGTTTGATACAGACAGGGATATTGGGGTTTGATATCAGTGAGGGAGCGTTTGATACAGACAGGGATATTAGTGTTTGATATCAGTGAGGGAGTCATTGACAGAGACAGGTATATCAGGGTTTATGAGTGAGGGAGTGTTTGATACAGACAGGAATATTGGGGTTTGATATCAGTGAGGGAGTGTCTGATACAGACTGGGATATTGGGACCTGTTATCAGTGAGGGAGTGTTTAATACTGACAGGAATATTGGGGTTTGTTATCGGTGAGTGTGTGTTACATACAGACAGGCATATTGGGGTTTGTTTTCAGTGAGGGAATATTTGATACAGACAGGAACATTGGGGGCTGTTATCAGTGATGGAGTGTTTGATACAGACAGGGATATTGGGGGCTGTTATCAGTGAGGGAGTGATTGATACAGACAGGGATATTGGGGTTCGTTTTCAGTGACGTAGTGTTAGGTACTGACAGGGATATTCAAGATTATGCCTAAGGGAGTTTTTGATACAGGCAGGATCACTGGGGTTTGATATCAGTGAGGGAGTGTTTGATACAGACAGGGATTTTGGGGTTAGTTATCAGTGAGAGAGTGTTTGATACTGACAGGGATATTGGGTTTTGTTATTAGTCAGGGAGTGTATGATACACACAGGGATATTGGGGATTGTTATCAATGAGGGAGTGTTTGATACAGACAGGGATATTGGGGTTTGTTATCAATGAGGGAGAGTTAGATACAGACAGAGATATTGGGTTTATTAGTGAGGGAGCATCAGATACAGACAGGGATACATGTGTTTATGCGTGAGTGAGTGTTTGATACAGACAGGGCTATTGGGATTTGATATCAGTGAGGGAGTGTCTGATACAGACTGGGATATTGGGACCAGTTATCATTGAGGTAGTGTTTAGTATTGACAGGAATATTGGGGTTTGTTATCGGTGAGGGAGTGTTAGATACAGACAGGGATGTTGGGGCTTGTGAACAGTGAGGGAGCGTCTCATGCAGACAGGCATATTGGGGTTTGTTATCAGTGAGGCAGTGAATGATACGGACAGGCATATTGGGGTTTGTTATTAGTGAGGGAGTGTTTGATACAGACAGGGATATTGGGGTTGGTTTTCAGTGACGTAGTGTTAGGTACTGACAGGGATATTCGAGATTATGCCTAAGGGAGTTTTTGATACAGGCAGGATCACTGTGGTTTGATATCATTGAGGGAGTGTTTGATACAGACAGGGATTTTGGGGTTAGTTATCAGTGAGAGAGTGTTTGATACTGACAGGGATATTGGGGTTTGTTATTAGTCAGGCAGTGTTTGATATGCACCAGGATTTTGGGGATTGATATCAGTGAGGGGGTGTTTGATACCAACCGGGGTATTGGGGTTTGTAATCAGTGAGAGAGTGTTTGTTACAGACAGGGATATTGGTGTTTGTTATTAGTCAGGGATTGTTTGATACAAGCAGGGATATTGGGGTTTGTTATCAGTGAGGGAGTGTTTGATACAGACAGGGATATTGGGGTTTGATATCAGTGAGGGAGTCTTTGATACAGACAGGGATATTGGGGACTGTTATCAGTGAGGGAGTATTTGATACAGACAGGGATATTGGGGTTTGTTATCAGTGAGGGAGTGTTTGATAAAGACACGGATATTGGGGTTTGTTATCAGTGAAGGAGTGTTTGATACAGACAGGGATAATGGGTTTTATGCAGTGATATAGGGGTTTGATATCAGGGCAGGAGTGTTTGATACAGACAGGGATATTAGGTTTTGATAGCACTTGAGAGAGCGATTGAAACAGACAGGGATATCAGGGTTTATGAGTGAGGGAGTGTTTGAAGCAGACAGGAATAATGGGGTTATTTTCAATGAGGGAGTATTTGATACAGACAGGGGTGTTGGTGTTCATGAGTGATGGCATGTTTAGTAACCACTAGGGCTATCCGGGGTTTGATATCAGTGAGGGAATGTTTGATATAGACAGTGATATTGGGGTTTGAAATCAGTGAGGGAGTGTTTGATACAGACAGGGATATTGGGGTTTGAAATCAGTGAGGGCATGTTTGATACAGGCAGGGATATTGGGGTTTATTATCACTGATGGAGTGTTTGATACAAACATGGATATTGGGGTTTGTTTTCTGTGAGGGAGTGTTTGATACAGACAGGGATATTGGGGTTTGTTATTAGTCAGGGAGTGTTTGATATAAACAGAAATTTTGGGGTTGGATATCAGTGAGGGAGTGTCTGATTCAGACAGAGATATTGGGATTTGTTATCAGTGAGGGAGCATTTGGAACAGACAGAGATGTTGGGGTAGTAATTAGTGAGGGAGTGTCTGATACAGACAGGCATATTGGGGTTTGATATCAGTCAGTGAGTGAATGATACAGACAGGCAAATTGTGGTTTGTTATAAGTGTGGGAGTGTTTGATACAGACATGGATATTGGTGTTTGTTATTAGTCAGGGTTTGTTTGATACGCACCGGAATATTGGGGCTTGATATCAGTGAGGCGGTGTTTGATATAGACAGGGGTATTGGGGTTTGTTATTAGTCTGGGAGTGTTTGATGCAAACAGAGATTTTCGGGTTTGATATCAGTGAGGGAGTCTCTGATTCAGACAGAGATATTGGGGTTTGTTATCAGTGAGGGAGCGTTTGGTATGGACAGAGATGTTGGGGTAGTAATTAGTGAGGGAGTGTCCGATACAGACAGGCATATTGGGGTTTGATATCAGTGAGGGAGTGAATGATACAGACAGACATATCGTGGTTTGTTATAAGTGAGGGAGTGTTTGATACAGACAGGGATATTGTTGTTTGTTATTAGTCAGGGTGTGTTTGATACGCACCGGGATAGTGGGGCTTGATATCAGTGAGGCGGTGTTTGATATAGAAAAGGGTATTGGGGTTTGTCATCAGTGAGAGAGTTTATGATACTGGCAGGGATATTTATGTTTGTTATCAGAGAGGGAGTGTTTGATACAGACAGGGATATTGGCGTTTGATTTCAGTGAGGGAGTGTTTGATACAGACCGGGATATTCGGGTTTATGCAGGGATATCAGTGCGGGTGTGTTTGATACAGACAGGGATAGTAGGGTTTGATATAAGTGAGGGAGTGATTGATTCAGACAGGTTTTATGAGTGTTTTTATCAGACTGTGTTTATGAGTGAGGGAGAGTTTAGTACAGACTAGGGATATTGGGGTTTGTTATCAGTGAGGGAGTATTTGATACAGACTGGGATATTGGTGTTTGATATCAGTGAGGGAGCGTTTGATACAGACAGGGATATTAGGGTTTGATATCAGTGAGGGAGTGTTTGATACAGACAGGGATATTGGGGTTTGATATCAGTGAGGGAGCGTTTGATACAGACAGGGATATTAGTGTTTGATATCAGTGAGGGAGTCATTGACAGAGACAGGTATATCAGGGTTTATGAGTGAGGGAGTGTTTGATACAGACAGGAATATTGGGGTTTGATATCAGTGAGGGAGTGTCTGATACAGACTGGGATATTGGGACCTGTTATCAGTGAGGGAGTGTTTAATACTGACAGGAATATTGGGGTTTGTTATCGGTGAGTGTGTGTTACATACAGACAGGCATATTGGGGTTTGTTTTCAGTGAGGGAATATTTGATACAGACAGGAACATTGGGGGCTGTTATCAGTGATGGAGTGTTTGATACAGACAGGGATATTGGGGGCTGTTATCAGTGAGGGAGTGATTGATACAGACAGGGATATTGGGGTTCGTTTTCAGTGACGTAGTGTTAGGTACTGACAGGGATATTCAAGATTATGCCTAAGGGAGTTTTTGATACAGGCAGGATCACTGGGGTTTGATATCAGTGAGGGAGTGTTTGATACAGACAGGGATTTTGGGGTTAGTTATCAGTGAGAGAGTGTTTGATACTGACAGGGATATTGGGTTTTGTTATTAGTCAGGGAGTGTATGATACACACAGGGATATTGGGGATTGTTATCAATGAGGGAGTGTTTGATACAGACAGGGATATTGGGGTTTGTTATCAATGAGGGAGAGTTAGATACAGACAGAGATATTGGGTTTATTAGTGAGGGAGCATCAGATACAGACAGGGATACATGTGTTTATGCGTGAGTGAGTGTTTGATACAGACAGGGCTATTGGGATTTGATATCAGTGAGGGAGTGTCTGATACAGACTGGGATATTGGGACCAGTTATCATTGAGGTAGTGTTTAGTATTGACAGGAATATTGGGGTTTGTTATCGGTGAGGGAGTGTTAGATACAGACAGGGATGTTGGGGCTTGTGAACAGTGAGGGAGCGTCTCATGCAGACAGGCATATTGGGGTTTGTTATCAGTGAGGCAGTGAATGATATGGACAGGCATATTGGGGTTTGTTATTAGTGAGTGAGTGTTTGATACAGACAGGGATATTGGGGTTGGTTTTCAGTGACGTAGTGTTAGGTACTGACAGGGATATTCGAGATTATGCCTAAGGGAGTTTTTGATACAGGCAGGATCACTGTGGTTTGATATCAGTGAGGGAGTTTTTGATACAGACAGGGATTTTGGGGTTAGTTACCAGTGAGAGAGTGTTTGATACTGACAGGGATATTGGGGTTTGTTATTAGTCAGGCAGTGTTTGATATGCACCAGGATTTTGGGGATTGATATCAGTGAGGGGGTGTTTGATACCAACCGGGGTATTGGGGTTTGTAATCAGTGAGAGAGTGTTTGTTACAGACAGGGATATTGGTGTTTGTTATTAGTCAGGGATTGTTTGATACAAGCAGGGATATTGGGGTTTGTTATCAGTGAGGGAGTGTTTGATACAGACAGGGATATTGGGGTTTGATATCAGTGAGGGAGTCTTTGATACAGACAGGGATATTGGGGACTGTTATCAGTGAGGGAGTATTTGATACAGACAGGGATATTGGGGTTTGTTATCAGTGAGGGAGTGTTTGATAAAGACACGGATATTGGGGTTTGTTATCAGTGAAGGAGTGTTTGATACAGACAGGGATAATGGGTTTTATGCATTGATATAGGGGTTTGATATCAGGGCAGGAGTGTTTGATACAGACAGGGATATTAGGTTTTGATAGCACTTGAGAGAGCGATTGAAACAGACAGGGATATCAGGGTTTATGAGTGAGGGAGTGTTTGAAGAAGACAGGAATAATGGGGTTATTTTCAATGAGGGAGTATTTGATACAGACAGGGGTATTGGTGTTCATGAGTGATGGCATGTTTAGTACGCACTAGGGCTATTGGGGGTTTGATATCAGTGAGGGAATGTTTGATATAGACAGTGATATTGGGGTTTGAAATCAGTGAGGGAGTGTTTGATACAGACAGGGATTTTGGGGTTTGTTATCAGTGAGGGCATGTTTGATACAGGCAGGGATATTGGGGTTTATTATCACTGATGGAGTCTTTGATACAGACGTGGATATTGGGGTTTGTTTTCTGTGAGGGAGTATTTGATACAGACATGGATATTGGGGTTTGTTATCAGTGAGGGAGTGTTTGATAAAGACACGGATATTGGGGTTTGTTATCAGTGAAGGAGTGTTTGATACAGACAGGGATAATGGGTTTTATGCAGTGATATAGGGGTTTCATATCAGGGCAGGAGTGTTTGATACAGACAGGGATATTAGGTTTTGATAGCACTTGAGAGAGCGATTGAAACAGACAGGGATATCAGGGTTTATGAGTGAGGGAGTGTTTGAAGCAGACAGGAATAATGGGGTTATTTTCAATGAGGGAGTATTTGATACAGACAGGGGTATTGGTGTTCATGAGTGATGGCATGTTTAGTACGCACTAGGGCTATTGGGGGTTTGATATCAGTGAGGGAATGTTTGATATAGACAGTGATATAGTGGTTTGAAATCAGTGAGGGAGTGTTTGATACAGACAGGGATATTGGGGTTTGTTATCAGTGAGGGCATGTTTGATACAGGCAGGGATATTGGGGTTTATTATCACTGATGGAGTGTTTGAAACAAACATGGATATTGGGGTTTGTTTTCTGTGAGGGAGTGTTTGATACAGACAGGGATATTGGGGTTTGTTATTAGTCAGGGAGTGTTTGATATAAACAGAAATTTTGGGGTTGGATATCAGTGAGGGAGTGTCTGATTCAGACAGAGATATTGGGATTTGTTATCAGTGAGGGAGCATTTGGAACAGACAGAGATGTTGGGGTAGTAATTAGTGAGGGAGTGTCTGATACAGACAGGCATATTGGGGTTTGATATCAGTCAGTGAGTGAATGATACAGACAGGCAAATCGTGGTTTGTTAAAAGTGTGGGAGCGTTTGATACAGACAGGGATATTGGTGTTTGTTATTAGTCAGGGTTTGTTTGATACGCACCGGAATATTGGGGCTTGATATCAGTGAGGCGGTGTTTGATATAGACAGGGGTATTGGGGTTTGTTATTAGTCTGGGAGTGTTTGATGCAAACAGAGATTTTCGGGTTTGATATCAGTGAGGGAGTCTCTGATTCAGACAGAGATATTGGGGTTTGTTATCAGTGAGGGAGCGTTTGGTATGGACAGAGATGTTGGGGTAGTAATTAGTGAGGGAGTGTCCGATACAGACAGGAATATTGGGGTTTGATATCAGTGAGGGAGTGAATGATACAGACAGACATATCGTGGTTTGTTATAAGTGAGGGAGTGTTTGATACAGACAGGGATATTGTTGTTTGTTATTAGTCAGGGTGTGTTTGATACGCACCGGGATATTGGGGCTTGATATCAGTGAGGCGGTGTTTGATATAGAAAAGGGTATTGGGGTTTGTCATCAGTGAGAGAGTTTATGATACTGGCAGGGATATTTATGTTTGTTATCAGAGAGGGAGTGTTTGATACAGACAGTGATATTGGCGTTTGATTTCAGTGAGGGAGTGTTTGATACAGACCGGGATATTCGGGTTTATGCAGGGATATCAGTGCGGGTGTGTTTGATACAGACAGGGATAGTAGGGTTTGATATAAGTGAGGGAGTGATTGATTCAGACAGGTTTTATGATTGTTTTTATCAGACTGTGTTTGTGAGTGAGGGAGAGTTTAGTACAGACTAGGGATATTGGGGTTTGTTATCAGTGAGGGAGTGTTTGATACAGACTGGGATATTGGTGTTTGATATCAGTGAGGGAGCGTTTGATACAGACAGGGATATTAGGGTTTGATATCAGTGAGGGAGTGTTTGATACAGACTGGTATATTAGTGTTTGTGAGTGAGGGAGAGTTTAGTACAGACTAGGGATATTGAGGTTTGTAATCAATGAGGGAGTGTTTGATACAGACTGGGATATTCGGGTTTGATATCAGTGAGGGAGTCATTGAAAAAGACAGGTATATCAAGGTTTATGAGTGAGGGAGTGTTTGATACAGACAGGAATATTGGGGTTTACTTTCAATGAGGGACTGTTTGATACAGACCGGGGTATTGCTGTTCATGAGTGATGGCGTTTTCATTAAGCACTAGGGATATTGGGGGTTTCATATCAGTGAGGGAGTGTTTGATATGCACCAGGATTTTGGGGATTGATATCAGTGAGGGGGTTTTTGATACAGACCGGGGTATTGGGGTTTGTAATCAGTGAGAGAGTGTTTGTTACAGACAGGGATATTGGTGTTTGTTATTAGTCAGGGAGTAATTGATACAAACAGGGATATTGGGGTTTGTTATCAGTGAGGGAGTGTTTGATACAGACAGGGATATTGGGGTTTGTTATTAGTCAGGGAGTGTTTGATACAGACAGGGATATTGGGGTTTGTTATTAGTCAGGGAGTGTTTGATACAAACAGAGATTTTGTGGTTTGATATCAGTGAGGGAGTGTCTGAATCAGACAGAGATATTGGGGTTTGTTATCAGTGAGGGAGCGTTTGGTACAGACATTGATGTTGGGGCTTGTTATTAGTGAGGGAGTGTCTGATACCGACCGGCATATTAGGGTTTGTTATCACTGAGGGAGTGTTTGATACGCTCCGGGTTTTTGGGACTTGATATCAGTGAGGGGGTTTTTGATACAGACCGGGCTATTGGGTTTTGTCATCAGTGAGAGAGTGTATGATACTGACAGGGGTATTGGTGTTTGTTATTAGTCAGGGTGTGTTTGATACAGACAGGGATATTGGGACCTGTTATCAGTCAGGGAGTGTTTGATACAGACTGGGATATATGCATTTGTTATCAGTGAGGGAGAGTTAGATACCTACAGGGATATTAGAGTTTATGAGTGAGGGAGCATCTGATACAGACAGGTACGTATGTGTTTATGCGTGACTGAGTCTCTGATACAGACAGGGATATTGGAGTCTATGATCACTGAGGAAGTGTCTGATACAGACAGATATTGGGATTTGATATTAGTGAGGGAGTGTTTGATACAGACAGGGATATTGGGGTTTGTTATCAGTGAGGGAGTGTTTGATACAGACTGGGATATTGGTATTTGATATCAGTGAGGGATCGTATGATACAGACAGGGATATTAGGGTTTGATATCAGTGAGGGAGTGTTTGATACACACAGGGATATTGGGGTTTGATATCAGTGAGGGAGCGTTTGATACAGACAGGGATATTAGGGTTTGTTATTAGTCAGGTTTTGTTTGATACGCACCGGAATATTGGGTCTTGATATCAGTGAGGCGGTGTTTGATATAGACAGGGGTATTGGGGTTTGTCATCAGTGAGAGAGTTTATGATACTGACAGGGATATTTAGGTTTGTTATCAGTGAGGGAGTGTTTGATACAGACAGGGATATTGGCGTTTGATTTCAGTGAGGGAGTGTTTGATACAGACCGGGATATTGGGGTTTATGCAGGGATATCAGTGCGGGTGTGTTTGATACAGACAGGGATAGTAGGGTTTGATATCAGTGAGGGAGCGTTTGATACAGACAGGGATATTAGGGTTTGATATCAGTGAGGGAGTCATTGAAAGAGACAGGTATATCAGGGTTTATGAGTGAGAGAGTGTTTGATACAGACAGGAATATTGGGGTTTATTTTCAATGAGGGAGTGTTTGATACAGACAGGGGTATTGTTGATCATGAGTGATGGCGTTTTTATTAAGCACTAGGGATATTGGGGGTTTCATATCTGTGAGGGAGTGTTTGATATAGACAGGGATATTGGGGTTTGATATCAGTGAGGCTGTGTTTGACACAGACTGGGATATTGGGGTTTATTATCAGTGAGGGAGTGTTTGATACGGACAGGGATATTGGGGGTTTGATATCAGTGAGGGAGTCTTTGATATAGACATGGATATTGGGGTTTGTTTTCAGTGAGGGAGTGTTTGATACAGACAGGGATATTGGGGTTTGTTATTAGTCAGGGAGTGTTTGATATAAACAGAAATTTTGGGGTTGGATATCTGTGAGGGAGTGTCTGATTCAGACAGAGATATTGGGTTTTGTTATCAGTGAGGGAGCATTTGGAACAGACAGAGATGTTGGGGTAGTAATTAGTGAGGGAGTGTCTGATACAGACAGGCATATTGGGGTTTGATATCAGTGAGGGAGTGAATGATACAGATAGGCAAATCATGGTTTGTTATAAGTGAGGGAGTGTTTGATACAGACAGGGATATTGGTGTTTGTTATTAGTCAGGTTGTGTCTGATACGCACCGGGATATTGGGGCTTGATATCAGTGAGGCGGTGTTTGATATAGACAGGGGTATTGGGGTTTGTCATCAGTGAGAGAGTTTATGATACTGACAGGGATATTTAGGTTTGTATTCAGAGAGGGAGTGTTTGATACAGACAGGGATATTGCGTTTGATTTCAGTGAGGGAGTGTTTGATACAGACCAGGATATTGGGCTTTATGCAGGGATATCAGTGCGGGTGTGTTTGATACAGATAGGGATAGTAGGGCTTGATATCAGTGAGGGAGTGATTGATTCAGACAGGTATATTAGTGTTTATGAGTGAGGGAGAGTTTAGTACAGACTAGGGATATTTAGGTTTGTTATCAATGAGGGAGTTTTTGATACAGACAGGGATATTGGGGTTTGTTATCTGTGAGGGAGTGTTTGATACAGACAGGGATATTGGTGTTTGTAATCAGTGAGGGAGTGTTTGATACAGACTGGGATATTGGAGTTTGATATCAGTGAGGGAGTCATTGAAAGATACAGGTATATCAGGGTTTATGAGTGAAGGGGTCTTTGATACAGACAGGAATATTGGGGTTTATTTTCAATGAGGGAGTGTTTGATACAGGCAGGGGTATTGCTGTTCATGAGTGATGGCGTTTTTAGTAAGCACTAGGGATATTGGGGGTTTCATACCAGTGAGGGAGTGTTTGATATAGACAGTGATATTGGGGTTTGATATCAGTGAGGCAGTGTTTGACACAGACTGGGATATTGTGGTTTATTATCAGTGAGGGAGTGTTTGATACGGACAGGGATATTGTGGGTTTGATATCAGTGAGGGAGTGTTTGATATAGACATGGATATTGGGGTTTGTTATCAGTGAGGGAGTGATTGATACAGACAGGGATATTGGGATTTGTTATCAGTGAGGGACTGTTTGATACTGACAGGGATATTGGGGTTTGTTATTAGTCAGGGAGTGTTTGATACTAACTGAGATTTTGGGGTTTGATATCAGTGAGGGAGTGTCTGATTCAGACAGAGATATTGGGGTTTGTTATCAGTGAGGGAGCGTTTGGTACAGACAGAGATGTTGGGGCTTGTTATTAGTGAGGGAGTGTCTGATTCAGACCAGCATATTGGGGTTTGATATCAGTGAGGGAGTGAATGATACAGATAGGCAAATCATGGTTTGTTATAAGTGAGGGAGTGTTTGATACAGACAGGGATATTGGTGTTTGTTATTAGTCAGGTTGTGTCTGATACGCACCGGGATATTGGGGCTTGATATCAGTGAGGCGGTGTTTGATATAGACAGGGGTATTGGGGTTTGTCATCAGTGAGAGAGTTTATGATACTGACAGGGATATTTAGGTTTGTATTCAGAGAGGGAGTGTTTGATACAGACAGTGATATTGGCGTTTGATTTCAGTGAGGGAGTGTTTGATACAGACCAGGATATTGGGCTTTATGCAGGGATATCAGTGCGGGTGTGTTTGATACAGACAGGGATAGTAGGGCTTGATATCAGTGAGGGAGTGATTGATTCAGATAGGTATATTAGTGTTTATGATTGAGGGAGAGTTTAGTACAGACTAGGGATATTTAGGTTTGTTATCAATGAGGGAGTGTTTGATACAGACAGGGATATTGGGGTTTGTTATCAGTGAGGGAGTGTTTGATACAGACAGGGATATTGGTGTTTGTAATCAGTGAGGGAGTGTTTGATACAGACTGGGATATTGGAGTTTGATATCAGTGAGGGAGTCATTGAAAGATACAGGTATATCAGGGTTTATGAGTGAAGGGGTTTTTGATACAGACAGGAATATTGGGGTTTATTTTCAATGAGGGAGTGTTTGATACAGACAGGGGTATTGCTGTTCATGAGTGATGGCGTTTTTAGTAAGCACTAGGGATATTGGGGGTTTCATACCAGTGAGGGAGTGTTTGATATAGACAGTGATATTGGGGTTTGATATCAGTGAGGCAGTGTTTGACACAGACTGGGATATTGGGGTTTATTATCAGTGAGGGAGTGTTTGATACGGACAGGGATATTGTGGGTTTGATATCAGTGAGGGAGTGTTTGATATAGACATGGATATTGGGGTTTGTTATCAGTGAGGGAGTGATTGATACAGACAGGGATATTGGGATTTGTTATCAGTGAGGGACTGTTTGATACTGACAGGGATATTGGGGTTTGTTATTAGTCAGGGAGTGTTTGATACAAACTGAGATTTTGGGGTTTGATATCAGTGAGGGAGCGTTTGGTACAGGCAGAGATGTTGGGGCTTGTTATTAGTGAGGGAGTGTCTGATTCAGAGCAGCATATTGGGGTTTGTTATCACTGACCGAGTGTTTGTTACGCACCGGGTTTTTGGGACCTGATATCAGTGAGGGGGTGTTTGATACAGACTGGGCTATTGGGGTTTGTCATCAGTGAGAGAGTGTGTGATACTGACAGGGATATTGGTGTTTGTTATTAGTCAGGGTGTGTTTGATACAGACAGGGATATTGGGACATGTTATCAGTGAGTGAGTGTTTGATACAGACTGGGTTATATGCGTTTGTTATCAGTGAGGGAGAGTTAGATACCTACAGGGATATTGGAGTTTATGAGTGAGGGAGCATCTGATACAGGTATGTATGTGTTTATGCGTGAGTGAGTCTCTGATACAGACAGGGATATTGGAGGCTATGATCACTGAGGAAGTGTCTGATACAGACAGATATTGGGATTTGATATTAGTGAGGGAGTGTTTGATACAGACAGGGATATTGGGTTTTGATATCACTAAGGGAGTGTCTGATACAGACTGGGATATTGGGACCTGTTATCAGTGAGGGAGTGTTTAGTATTGACAGGAATATTGGGGTTTGTTATCGGTGAGTGTGTGTTAGATACAGACAGGCATTTTGGGGTTTGTTATCAGTGAGGGAATATTTGATACAGACAGGAACATTGGGGGCTGCCATCAGTGATGGAGTGTTTGATACAGACAGGGATATTGGGGGCTGTTATCAGTGAGGGAGTGTTTGATACAGACTGGGATATTAGGGTTTGATATCAGTGAGGGAATCATTGAAAGAGACAGGTATATCAGTGTTTATGGGTGAGGGAGAGTTTAGTACAGACTAGGGATATTTAGGTTTGTTATCAATGAGGGAGTGTTTGATACAGACGGAGATATTGGGGTTTGTTATCCGTGAGGGAGTGTTTGATACAGACTGGGATATGAGGGTTTGATATCATTGAGGGAGTCATTGAAAGAGACAGGTATATCAGGGTTTATGAGTGAGGGAGTGTTTGATACAGACAGGAATATTGGGGTTTATTTTCAATGAGGGAGGGTTTGATACAGACAGGTGTATTGGTGTTCATGAGTGATGGAGTGTTTTATACGCACTAGGGATATTAGGGGTTTGATATCAGTGAGGGTGTGTTTGATATAGATAGGGATAATGGGGTTTGATATCAGTGAGGGAGAGTTAGATACGGACAGGGATATTGATGTTTATGTCTGAGGGAGTGTTTATTACAGACTAGGGATATTTAGGTTTGTTATCAGTGAGGGTGTGTTTGATATAGACAGTGATATTGGGGTTTGATATCAGTGAGGGAGTGTTTGACACAGGCAGCGATATTGGGGTTTATTATCAGTGAGGGAGTGTTTGATACGGACACGGATATTGGGGGTTTGATATCAGTGAGGGATTGTTTGATATAGACATGGATATTGGGGTATGTTATCAGGTATGGAGTGTTTTATACAGGCAGGGATATTGGGGTTTGATATTAGTCAGGGATTGTTTGGTACAAACAGAGATTTTGGGGTTGGATATCAGTGAGGGAGTTTCTGATTCAGACAGGCATATTGGGGTTTGTTATCAGTGAGGGAGTGAATGATACAGACAGGCATAGCAGGGTTTGTTATTAGTGACGGAATGTTTGATACAGACAGGGATATTGGTGTTTGTTATTAGTCAGGGAGTGTTTGATATGCACCGGGATTTTGGAGTTTGATATCAGTGAGAGGGTGTTTGATACAGACAGGGGTATTGGGGTTTGTTAATAGTCACGGAGTGTTTGATACAGTCAGGGATATTGGGATTTGTTATCAATGAGGGAGGGATTTATTCAGACAGGGATATCAGGGTTTATGAGTGAGGGGGTTTTTGATACAGACAGGAACATTGGGATTTGTAATCAGTGAGGGAGTGTTTGATACAGATAGGGATATTAGGGTTTATGAGTGAGACAGTGTTTAGTACAGACTAGGGATATTTAGGTTTTTTATCAGTGAGGGAGTGTTTGATACAGACAGGGATATTGGGGTTAATTATCAGTGAGGGAGTGTTTGATACAGACAGGGATATTGGGGTTTGTTATCAGTGAGGGAGTGTTTGATAGAGACAGGGATATTGGGGTTGATTTCAGTGAGGGAGCGTTTGATACAGACCGGAACATTGGGGTTTAAGCAGTGATATATGTGATTGATATCAGTGAGGGAGTGTTTGATACAGACAGGGATATTAGTGTTTGATATCAGTGAGAGAGTGACTGAAACAGACAGGGATATTAGGGTTTATGAGTGAGAGAGTTTTTAGTAGAGACTAGGGATATTTAGGTTTGTTATCAATGAGGGAGTGTTTGATACAGCCAGGGATATTGGGGTTTGTTATCAGTGAGGGAGTGATTGATACAGACAGGGATATTGCTGTTTGATATCTTTGAGGGAGTGCTTGATACAGACAGGGATATTAGGTTTATGAGTGAGAGAGTGTTTAGTACAGACTCGGGATATTTAGGTTTGTTATCAGTGAGGGAGTGTTTGATACAGACAGGGATATTGGGGTTTAAGCTGGAATATTGGTGTTTGTTATCAGTGAGGGAGTGTTTATACAGACAGTGATATTGGGGTTTGTTATCAGTGAGGGAGTGTTTGATACACACAGGGATATTGGGGTTTGATTTCAGTGAGGGAGCGTTTGATATAGACAGGGATATTGGGGTTTAAGCTGGGATATTGGGGGTTTTTATCAGTGAGGGACTGTTTGATACTGACAGGGATATTGGGGTTTGTTATTTGTCAGGGAGTGTTTGATACAAACTGAGATTTTGGGGTTTGATATCAGTGAGGGAGCGTTTGGTACAGGCAGAGATGTTGGGGCTTGTTATTAGTGAGGGAGTGTCTGATTCAGAGCAGCATATTGGGGTTTGTTATCACTGACCGAGTGTTTGTTACGCACCGGGTTTTTGGGACCTGATATCAGTGAGGGGGTGTTTGATACAGACTGGGCTATTGGGGTTTGTCATCAGTGAGAGAGTGTGTGATACTGACAGGGATATTGGTGTTTGTTATTAGTCAGGGTGTGTTTGATACAGACAGGGATATTGGGACATGTTATCAGTGAGTGAGTGTTTGATACAGACTGGGTTATATGCGTTTGTAATCAGTGAGGGAGAGTTAGATACCTACAGGGATATTGGAGTTTATGAGTGAGGGAGCATCTGATACAGGTATGTATGTGTTTATGCGTGAGTGAGTCTCTGATACAGACAGGGATATTGGAGGCTATGATCACTGAGGAAGTGTCTGATACAGACAGATATTGGGATTTGATATTAGTGAGGGAGTGTTTGATACAGACAGGGATATTGGGTTTTGATATCACTAAGGGAGTGTCTGATACAGACTGGGATATTGGGACCTGTTATCAGTGAGGGAGTGTTTAGTATTGACAGGAATATTGGGGTTTGTTATCGGTGAGTGTGTGTTAGATACAGACAGGCATTTTGGGGTTTGTTATCAGTGAGGGAATATTTGATACAGACAGGAACATTGGGGGCTGCCATCAGTGATGGAGTGTTTGATACAGACAGGGATATTGGGGGCTGTTATCAGTGAGGGAGTGTTTGATACAGACTGGGATATTAGGGTTTGATATCAGTGAGGGAATCATTGAAAGAGACAGGTATATCAGTGTTTATGGGTGAGGGAGAGTTTAGTACAGACTAGGGATATTTAGGTTTGTTATCAATGAGGGAGTGTTTGATACAGACGGAGATATTGGGGTTTGTTATCCGTGAGGGAGTGTTTGATACAGACTGGGATATGAGGGTTTGATATCATTGAGGGAGTCATTGAAAGAGACAGGTATATCAGGGTTTATGAGTGAGGGAGTGTTTGATACAGACAGGAATATTGGGGTTTATTTTCAATGAGGGAGGGTTTGATACAGACAGGTGTATTGGTGTTCATGAGTGATGGAGTGTTTTATACGCACTAGGGATATTAGGGGTTTGATATCAGTGAGGGTGTGTTTGATATAGATAGGGATAATGGGGTTTGATATCAGTGAGGGAGAGTTAGATACGGACAGGGATATTGATGTTTATGTCTGAGGGAGTGTTTATTACAGACTAGGGATATTTAGGTTTGTTATCAGTGAGGGTGTGTTTGATATAGACAGTGATATTGGGGTTTGATATCAGTGAGGGAGTGTTTGACACAGGCAGCGATATTGGGGTTTATTATCAGTGAGGGAGTGTTTGATACGGACACGGATATTGGGGGTTTGATATCAGTGAGGGATTGTTTGATATAGACATGGATATTGGGGTATGTTATCAGGTATGGAGTGTTTTATACAGGCAGGGATATTGGGGTTTGATATTAGTCAGGGATTGTTTGGTACAAACAGAGATTTTGGGGTTGGATATCAGTGAGGGAGTTTCTGATTCAGACAGGCATATTGGGGTTTGTTATCAGTGAGGGAGTGAATGATACAGACAGGCATAGCAGGGTTTGTTATTAGTGATGGAATGTTTGATACAGACAGGGATATTGGTGTTTGTTATTAGTCAGGGAGTGTTTGATATGCACCGGGATTTTGGAGTTTGATATCAGTGAGAGGGTGTTTGATACAGACAGGGGTATTGGGGTTTGTTAATAGTCACGGAGTGTTTGATACAGTCAGGGATATTGGGATTTGTTATCAATGAGGGAGGGATTTATTCAGACAGGGATATCAGGGTTTATGAGTGAGGGGGTTTTTGATACAGACAGGAACATTGGGATTTGTAATCAGTGAGGGAGTGTTTGATACAGATAGGGATATTAGGGTTTATGAGTGAGACAGTGTTTAGTACAGACTAGGGATATTTAGGTTTTTTATCAGTGAGGGAGTGTTTGATACAGACAGGGATATTGGGGTTAATTATCAGTGAGGGAGTGTTTGATACAGACAGGGATATTGGGGTTTGTTATCAGTGAGGGAGTGTTTGATAGAGACAGGGATATTGGGGTTGATTTCAGTGAGGGAGCGTTTGATACAGACCGGGACATTGGGGTTTAAGCAGTGATATATGTGATTGATATCAGTGAGGGAGTGTTTGATACAGACAGGGATATTAGTGTTTGATATCAGTGAGAGAGTGACTGAAACAGACAGGGATATTAGGGTTTATGAGTGAGAGAGTTTTTAGTAGAGACTAGGGATATTTAGGTTTGTTATCAATGAGGGAGTGTTTGATACAGCCAGGGATATTGGGGTTTGTTATCAGTGAGGGAGTGATTGATACAGACAGGGATATTGCTGTTTGATATCTTTGAGGGAGTGCTTGATACAGACAGGGATATTAGATTTATGAGTGAGAGAGTGTTTAGTACAGACTCGGGATATTTAGGTTTGTTATCAGTGAGGGAGTGTTTGATACAGACAGGGATATTGGGGTTTAAGCTGGAATATTGGTGTTTGTTATCAGTGAGGGAGTGTTTATACAGACAGTGATATTGGGGTTTGTTATCAGTGAGGGAGTGTTTGATACACACAGGGATATTGGGGTTTGATTTCAGTGAGGGAGCGTTTGATATAGACAGGGATATTGGGGTTTAAGCTGGGATATTGGGGGTTTTTATCAGTGAGGGAGTGTTTGATAAAGACAGGGATATTAGAGTTTGATATCAGTGAGGGAGTGATTGAAACAGACAGGGATATTAAGGTTTATGAGTGAGAGAGTGTTTAGTAGAGACTAGGGCTATTTAGGTTTGTTATCAATGAGGGAGTGTTTGATACAGACAGGGATATTGGGGTTTATTATCAGTGAGGGAGTGAATGATACAGACAGGCATATCGTGGTTTGTTATTAGTGAGGGAATGTTTGATACAGACAGGGATATTGGTGTTTGTTATTAGTCAGGGAGTGTTTGATACGCACCAGTATTTTGGGGTTTGATATCACTGAGGGGGTGTTTGATACAGATGGGGGTATTGGGGTTTGCCATCAGTGAGAGTCTGTTTAATACTGACAGGGATATTGGGGTTTGTTATCAGTGAGGGAGTGTTTTATACAGACAGGGATATTGAGCTTTGTTATCAGTGAGGGAGTGTTTGATACAGACAGGGATATTGAGGTTTATGCAGGGATATTGGGGTTTGATATCATTGAGGGAGTGTTTGATACAGACATGGATAATGGGGTTTATGAAGGGATATTGGGGTTTGATATCAGTGAGGGAGTATTTGAAACAGACAGGGATATTGATGTTTATGAGTGAGGGAGTGTTTGATACTGACAGGGATATTGGGGTTTGTTATTAATCAGGGAATGTTTGATACAGTCAGGGACATTGGGGTTTGTTATCAATGAGGGAGTCTTTGATACAAACAGGGATATTGGGGTTTGATATCAGTGAGGGAATGTTTGATACAGACAGGGATATTGGGGTTTGATATCAGTGAAGGACTGAATCATACAGAAAGGGATATCAGGGATTATGGTGAGGGAGTGTTTCGTGCAGACTAGGGATATTGGGGGTTTCTTATCAGTGAGGGAGTGTTTGATACAGACAGGGATATTGGGGATTGATATCTCTGACGGAGTGTTTGATACAGACAGGGATATTGTGGTTTTTGCAGGGCTATAGGGGTTTGATATCAATGTGGGAATGTTTGATACAGACAGGGATATTGGTGTTTTTTATCAGTGATGGAGTGATTGATACAGACAGGGATAATGGGGTTTGATATCAGTGAGTGAGTGATTGATACAGACAGGGATATAAGGGTTTATGTGTGAGGGAGTGTTTGATATAGACAGGAATATTGTGGTTTATTATCAATGAGGGAGTGTTTGATACAGACAGGTGTATTGGTGTTCATGAGTGATGGAGTGTTTTATACGCACTAGGGATATTAGGGGTTTGATATCAGTGAGGGTGTGTTTGATATAGATAGGGATAATGGGGTTTGATATCAGTGAGGGAGAGTTAGATACGGACAGGGATATTGATGTTTATGTCTGAGGGAGTGTTTATTACATACTAGGGATATTTAGGTTTGTTATCAGTGAGGGAGTGTTTGTTACAGACAGGGATATCAGGGTTTGATATTTGTGAGGGAGTGTTTGATACAGACAGGGATATTGGTGTTTGTTATTAGTCAGGGAGTGTTTGATACGCACCGGTATTTTGGGGTTTGATATCACTGAGGGGGTGTTTGATACAGACGGGGTTATTGGGGTTTGCCATCAGTGAGAGTATGTTTAATACTGACAGGGATATTGGGGTTTGTTATCAGTGAGGAAGTGTTTTATACAGAAAGGGATATTGAGCTTTGTTATCAGTGAGGGAGTGTTTGATACAGACAGGGATATTGGGGTTTGTTATCAGTGCGGGAGTCTTTGATACAGACAGGGATATTTAGGTTTGTTATCAGTGAGGGAGTGTTTCATACAGGCAGGGATATTGAGGTTTATGCAGGGATATTGGGGTTTGATATCAGTGAGGGAGTGTCTGATACAGACTGGGATATTGGGACCTCTTATCAGTGAGGGAGTGTTTAGTATTGACAGGAATATTGGGGTTTGTTATCGGTGAGTGTGTGTTAGATACAGACAGGCATTTTGGGGTTTGTTATCAGTGAGGGAATATTTGATACAGACAGGAACATTGGGGGCTGCTATCAGTGATGGAGTGTTTGATACAGACAGGGATATTGGGGGCTGTTATCAGTGAGGGAGTGTTTGATACAGACTGGGATATTAGGGTTTGATATCAGTGAGGGAGTCATTGAAAGAGACAGGTATATCAGTGTTGATGAGTGAGGGAGTGTTTGATACAGACTAGGGATATTTAGGTTTGTTATCAATGAGGGAGTGTTTGATAAAGACAGGAATATTGGGGTTTATTTTCAGTGAGGGAGTGTTTGATACAGACAGGGGTATTGCTGTTCATGAGTGATGGTGTTTTTAGTAAGCACTAGGGATATTGGGGGTTTCATATCAGTGAGGGAGTGTTTGATATAGACAGTGATATTGGGGTTTGATATCAGTGAGGCAGTGTTTGACACAGACTGGGATATTGGGGTTTATTATCAGTGAGGGAGTGTTTGATACAGACAGGGATATTGGGGTCTGTTATCAGTGAGGGAGTGGTTGATAAAGACACGGATATTGGGGTTTGTTATCAGTGAGGGAGTGTTTGATACAGACAGGGATATTGGTGTTTGTTATTAGTCAGGGAGTGTTTGATACGCACCGGTATTTTGGGGTTTGATATCACTGAGGGGGTGTTTGATACAGACGGGGTTATTGGGGTTTGCCATCAGTGAGAGTATGTTTAATACTGACAGGGATATTGGGGTTTGTTATCAGTGAGGAAGTGTTTTATACAGAAAGGGATATTGAGCTTTGTTATCAGTGAGGGAGTGTTTGATACAGACAGGGATATTGGGGTTTGTTATCAGTGCGGGAGTCTTTGATACAGACAGGGATATTTAGGTTTGTTATCAGTGAGGGAGTGTTTCATACAGGCAGGGATATTGAGGTTTATGCAGGGATATTGGGGTTTGATATCAGTGAGGGAGTGTCTGATACAGACTGGGATATTGGGACCTCTTATCAGTGAGGGAGTGTTTAGTATTGACAGGAATATTGGGGTTTGTTATCGGTGAGTGTGTGTTAGATACAGACAGGCATTTTGGGGTTTGTTATCAGTGAGGGAATATTTGATACAGACAGGAACATTGGGGGCTGCTATCAGTGATGGAGTGTTTGATACAGACAGGGATATTGGGGGCTGTTATCAGTGAGGGAGTGTTTGATACAGACTGGGATATTAGGGTTTGATATCAGTGAGGGAGTCATTGAAAGAGACAGGTATATCAGTGTTTATGAGTGAGGGAGTGTTTGATACAGACTAGGGATATTTAGGTTTGTTATCAATGAGGGAGTGTTTGATACAGACAGGAATATTGGGGTTTATTTTCAGTGAGGGAGTGTTTGATACAGACAGGGGTATTGCTGTTCATGAGTGATGGTGTTTTTAGTAAGCACTAGGGATATTGGGGGTTTCATATCAGTGAGGGAGTGTTTGATATAGACAGTGATATTGGGGTTTGATATCAGTGAGGCAGTGTTTGACACAGACTGGGATATTGGGGTTTATTATCAGTGAGGGAGTGTTTGATACAGACAGGGATATTGGGGTCTGTTATCAGTGAGGGAGTGGTTGATAAAGACACGGATATTGGGGTTTGTTATCAGTGAGGGAGTGTTTGATACAGACAGGGATATTGGGGTTTGTTATCAGTGAGGGAGTGTTTGATACAGACAGGGATATTAGGGTTTGATATTACTAGAGTGTGTGATTGAAACAGAGAGGTATATTAGGGTTTATGAGTGATGGAGTGTTTGATACAGACAGGAATATTGTGGTTTATTTTCAATGAGGGAATGTTTGGTACAGACAGGAGTATTGGTGTTCATGAGTGATGGCATGTTTAGTACGACACTAGGGATATTGGGGGTTTGATATCAGTGAGGGTGTGTTTGATATAGACAGTGATATTGGGGTTTGATATCAGTGAGGGAGTGTTTGACACAGGCAGCGATATTGGGGTTTATTATCAGTGAGGGAGTGTTTGATACGGACACGGATATTGGGGGTTTGATATCAGTGAGGGATTGTTTGATATAGACATGGATATTGGGGTATGTTATCAGGTATGGAGTGTTTTATACAGGCAGGGATATTGGGGGTTTGATATTAGTCAGGGATTGTTTGGTACAAACAGAGATTTTGGGGTTGGATATCAGTGAGGGAGTTTCTGATTCAGACAGGCATATTGGGGTTTGTTATCAGTGAGGGAGTGAATGATACAGACAGGCATAGCAGGGTTTGTTATTAGTGACGGAATGTTTGATACAGACAGGGATATTGGTGTTTGTTATTAGTCAGGGAGTGTTTGATATGCACCGGGATTTTGGAGTTTGATATCAGTGAGAGGGTGTTTGATACAGACAGGGGTATTGGGGTTTGTTAATAGTCACGGAGTGTTTGATACAGTCAGGGATATTGGGATTTGTTATCAATGAGGGAGGGATTTATTCAGACAGGGATATCAGGGTTTATGAGTGAGGGGGTTTTTGATACAGACAGGAACATTGGGATTTGTAATCAGTGAGGGAGTGTTTGATACAGATAGGGATATTAGGGTTTATGAGTGAGACAGTGTTTAGTACAGACTAGGGATATTTAGGTTTTTTATCAGTGAGGGAGTGTTTGATACAGACAGGGATATTGGGGTTAATTATCAGTGAGGGAGTGTTTGATACAGACAGGGATATTGGGGTTTGTTATCAGTGAGGGAGTGTTTGATAGAGACAGGGATATTGGGATTTGTTATCAATGAGGGAGGGATTTATTCAGACAGGGATATCAGGGTTTATGAGTGAGGGGGTTTTTGATACAGACAGGAACATTGGGATTTGTAATCAGTGAGGGAGTGTTTGATACAGATAGGGATATTAGGGTTTATGAGTGAGACAGTGTTTAGTACAGACTAGGGATATTTAGGTTTTTTATCAGTGAGGGAGTGTTTGATACAGACAGGGATATTGGGGTTAATTATCAGTGAGGGAGTGTTTGATACAGACAGGGATATTGGGGTTTGTTATCAGTGAGGGAGTGTTTGATAGAGACAGGGATATTGGGGTTGATTTCAGTGAGGGAGCGTTTGATACAGACCGGAACATTGGGGTTTAAGCAGTGATATATGTGATTGATATCAGTGAGGGAGTGTTTGATACAGACAGGGATATTAGTGTTTGATATCAGTGAGAGAGTGACTGAAACAGACAGGGATATTAGGGTTTATGAGTGAGAGAGTTTTTAGTAGAGACTAGGGATATTTAGGTTTGTTATCAATGAGGGAGTGTTTGATACAGCCAGGGATATTGGGGTTTGTTATCAGTGAGGGAGTGATTGATACAGACAGGGATATTGCTGTTTGATATCTTTGAGGGAGTGCTTGATACAGACAGGGATATTAGGTTTATGAGTGAGAGAGTGTTTAGTACAGACTCGGGATATTTAGGTTTGTTATCAGTGAGGGAGTGTTTGATACAGACAGGGATATTGGGGTTTAAGCTGGAATATTGGTGTTTGTTATCAGTGAGGGAGTGTTTATACAGACAGTGATATTGGGTTTTGTTATCAGTGAGGGAGTGTTTGATACAGCCAGGGATATTGGGGTTTGTTATCAGTGAGGGAGTGATTGATACAGACAGGGATATTGTTGTTTGATATCTTTGAGGGAGTGCTTGATACAGACAGGGATATTAGGTTTATGAGTGAGAGAGTGTTTAGTACAGACTCGGGATATTTAGGTTTGTTATCAGTGAGGGAGTGTTTGATACACACAGGGATATTGGGGTTTGATTTCAGTGAGGGAGCGTTTGATATAGACAGGGATATTGGGGTTTAAGCTGGGATATTGGGGGTTTTTATCAGTGAGGGAGTGTTTGATAAAGACAGGGATATTAGAGTTTGATATCAGTGAGGGAGTGATTGAAACAGACAGGGATATTAGGGTTTATGAGTGAGAGAGTGTTTAGTAGAGACTAGGGCTATTTAGGTTTGTTATCAATGAGGGAGTGTTTGATACAGACAGGGATATTGGGGTTTATTATCAGTGAGGGAGTGAATGATACAGACAGGCATATCGTGGTTTGTTATTAGTGAGGGAATGTTTGATACAGACAGGGATATTGGTGTTTGTTATTAGTCAGGGAGTGTTTGATACGCACCAGTATTTTGGGGTTTGATATCACTGAGGGGGTGTTTGATACAGATGGGGGTATTGGGGTTTGCCATCAGTGAGAGTCTGTTTAATACTGACAGGGATATTGGGGTTTGTTATCAGTGAGGGAGTGTTTTATACAGACAGGGATATTGAGCTTTGTTATCAGTGAGGGAGTGTTTGATACAGACAGGGATATTGAGGTTTATGCAGGGATATTGGGGTTTGATATCATTGAGGGAGTGTTTGATACAGACATGGATAATGGGGTTTATGAAGGGATATTGGGGTTTGATATCAGTGAGGGAGTATTTGAAACAGACAGGGATATTGATGTTTATGAGTGAGGGAGTGTTTGATACTGACAGGGATATTGGGGTTTGTTATTAATCAGGGAATGTTTGATACAGTCAGGGACATTGGGGTTTGTTATCAATGAGGGAGTCTTTGATACAAACAGGGATATTGGGGTTTGATATCAGTGAGGGAATGTTTGATACAGACAGGGATATTGGGGTTTGATATCAGTGAAGGACTGAATCATACAGAAAGGGATATCAGGGATTATGGTGAGGGAGTGTTTCGTGCAGACTAGGGATATTGGGGGTTTCTTATCAGTGAGGGAGTGTTTGATACAGACAGGGATATTGGGGATTGATATCACTGACGGAGTGTTTGATACAGACAGGGATATTGTGGTTTTTACAGGGCTATAGGGGTTTGATATCAATGTGGGAATGTTTGATACAGACAGGGATATTGGTGTTTTTTATCAGTGATGGAGTGATTGATACAGACAGGGATAATGGGGTTTGATATCAGTGAGTGAGTGATTGATACAGACAGGGATATCAGGGTTTATGTGTGAGGGAGTGTTTGATATAGACAGGAATATTGTGGTTTATTATCAATGAGGGAGGGTTTGATACAGACAGGTGTATTGGTGTTCATGAGTGATGGAGTGTTTTATACGCACTAGGGATATTAGGGGTTTGATATCAGTGAGGGTGTGTTTGATATAGATAGGGATAATGGGGTTTGATATCAGTGAGGGAGAGTTAGATACGGACAGGGATATTGATGTTTATGTCTGAGGGAGTGTTTATTACAGACTAGGGATATTTAGGTTTGTTATCAGTGAGGGAGTGTTTGTTACAGACAGGGATATCAGGGTTTGATATTTGTGAGGGAGTGTTTGATACAGACAGGGATATTGGTGTTTGTTATTAGTCAGGGAGTGTTTGATACGCACCGGTATTTTGGGGTTTGATATCACTGAGGGGGTGTTTGATACAGACAGGGGTATTGGGGTTTGCCATCAGTGAGAGTCTGTTTAATACTGACAGGGATATTGGGGTTTGTTATCAGTGAGGAAGTGTTTTATACAGAAAGGGATATTGAGCTTTGTTATCAGTGAGGGAGTGTTTGATACAGACAGGGATATGGGGGTTTGTTATCAGTGCGGGAGTCTTTGATACAGACAGGGATATTTAGGTTTGTTATCAGTGAGGGAGTGTTTCATACAGACAGGGATATTGAGGTTTATGCAGGGATATTGGGTTTGATATCAGTGAGGGAGTGTTTGATACGGGCAGGGATAATGGGGTTTACGTAGGGATATTGGGGTTTGATATCAGTGAGGGAGTATTTGAAACAGACAGGGATATTGATGTTTATGTGTGAGGGAGTGTTTGATACCGACAGGGATGTTGGGGCTTGTTATCAGTGAGGGAGTGAATGATACAGACAGGCATATTGGGGTTTGTTATTAGTGAGGGCGAGTTAGATACAGACAGGGATTTTGGTGTTTGTTATTAGTCAGGAAGTGTTTGATACGCACCGGGATTTTGGGGTTTGCCATCAGTGAGAGATTGTTTGATACTGACAGGGATATTGAGGTTTGTTATTAGTCAGGGAGTGTTTGATACAGACAGGAATATTGGGGTTTGTTATCAGTGAGGGAGTGTTTGATACACACAGGGATTTTGGGGTTTGTTATCAGTGAGGGAGTGTTTGATACACACAGGGATATTGAGGTTTGATTTCAGTGAGGGAGAGTTAGATACCTACAGGGATATTGGAGTTTATGAGTGAGGGAGCATCTGATACAGGTATGTATGTGTTTATGCGTGAGTGAGTCTCTGATACAGACAGGGATATTGGAGGCTATGATCACTGAGGAAGTGTCTGATACAGACAGATATTGGGATTTGATATTAGTGAGGGAGTGTTTGATACAGACAGGGATATTGGATTTTGATATCAGTGAGGGAGTGTCTGATACAGACTGGGATATTGGGACCTCTTATCAGTGAGGGAGTGTTTAGTATTGACAGGAATATTGGGGTTTGTTATCGGTGAGTGTGTGTTAGATACAGACAGGCATTTTGGGGTTTGTTATCAGTGAGGGAATATTTGATACAGACAGGAACATTGGGGGCTGCTATCAGTGATGGAGTGTTTGATACAGACAGGGATATTGGGGGCTGTTATCAGTGAGGGAGTGTTTGATACAGACTGGGATATTAGGGTTTGATATCAGTGAGGGAGTCATTGAAAGAGACAGGTATATCAGTGTTTATGAGTGAGGGAGTGTTTGATACAGACTAGGGATATTTAGGTTTGTTATCAATGAGGGAGTGTTTGATACAGTCAGGAATATTGGGGTTTATTTTCAGTGAGGGAGTGTTTGATACAGACAGGGGTATTGCTGTTCATGAGTGATGGTGTTTTTAGTAAGCACTAGGGATATTGGGGGTTTCATATCAGTGAGGGAGTGTTTGATATAGACAGTGATATTGGGGTTTGATATCAGTGTGGCAGTGTTTGACACAGAATGGGATATTGGGGTTTATTGTCAGTGAGGGAGTGTTTGATACAGACAGGGATATTGGGGTCTGTTATCAGTGAGGGAGTGTTTGATAAAGACACGGATATTGGGGTTTGTTATCAGTGAGGGAGTGTTTGATACAGACAGGGATATTGGGGTTTGTTATCAGTGAGGGAGTGTTTGATACAGACGGGGATATTAGGGTTTGATATTACTAGAGTGTGTGATTGAAACAGAGAGGTATATTAGGGTTTATGAGTGATGGAGTGTTTGATACAGACAGGAATATTGTGGTTTATTTTCAATGAGGGAATGTTTGGTACAGACAGGAGTATTGGTGTTCATGAGTGATGGCATGTTTAGTACGACACTAGGGATATTGGGGGTTTGATATCAGTGAGGGTGTGTTTGATATAGACAGTGATATTGGGGTTTGATATCAGTGAGGGAGTGTTTGACACAGGCAGCGATATTGGGGTTTATTATCAGTGAGGGAGTGTTTGATACGGACACGGATATTGGGGGTTTGATATCAGTGAGGGATTGTTTGATATCGACATGGATATTGGGGTATGTTATCAGGTATGGAGTGTTTTATACAGGCAGGGATATTGGGGTTTGATATTAGTCATGGATTGTTTGGTACAAACAGAGATTTTGGATTTGGATATCAGTGAGGGAGTTTCTGATTCAGACAGGCATATTGGGGTTTGTTATCAGTGAGGGAGTGAATGATACAGACAGGCATAGCAGGGTTTGTTATTAGTGACGGAATGTTTGATACAGACAGGGATATTGGTGTTTGTTATTAGTCAGGGAGTGTTTGATATGCACCGGGATTTTGGAGTTTGATATCAGTGAGAGGGTGTTTGATACAGACAGGGGTATTGGGGTTTGTTAATAGTCACGGAGTGTTTGATACAGTCAGGGATATTGGGATTTGTTATCAATGAGGGAGGGATTTATTCAGACAGGGATATCAGGGTTTATGAGTGAGGGGGTTTTTGATACAGACAGGAACATTGGGATTTGTAATCAGTGAGGGAGTGTTTGATACAGATAGGGATATTAGGGTTTATGAGTGAGACAGTGTTTAGTACAGACTAGGGATATTTAGGTTTTTTATCAGTGAGGGAGTGTTTGATACAGACAGGGATATTGGGGTTAATTATCAGTGAGGGAGTGTTTGATACAGACAGGGATATTGGGGTTTGTTATCAGTGAGGGAGTGTTTGATAGAGACAGGGATATTGGGGTTGATTTCAGTGAGGGAGCGTTTGATACAGACCGGAACATTGGGGTTTAAGCAGTGATATATGTGATTGATATCAGTGAGGGAGTGTTTGATACAGACAGGGATATTAGTGTTTGATATCAGTGAGAGAGTGACTGAAACAGACAGGGATATTAGGGTTTATGAGTGAGAGAGTTTTTAGTAGAGACTAGGGATATTTAGGTTTGTTATCAATGAGGGAGTGTTTGATACAGCCAGGGATATTGGGGTTTGTTATCAGTGAGGGAGTGATTGATACAGACAGGGATATTGCTGTTTGATATCTTTGAGGGAGTGCTTGATACAGACAGGGATATTAGGTTTATGAGTGAGAGAGTGTTTAGTACAGACTCGGGATATTTAGGTTTGTTATCAGTGAGGGAGTGTTTGATACAGACAGGGATATTGGGGTTTAAGCTGGAATATTGGTGTTTGTTATCAGTGAGGGAGTGTTTATACAGACAGTGATATTGGGTTTTGTTATCAGTGAGGGAGTGTTTGATACAGCCAGGGATATTGGGGTTTGTTATCAGTGAGGGAGTGATTGATACAGACAGGGATATTGTTGTTTGATATCTTTGAGGGAGTGCTTGATACAGACAGGGATATTAGGTTTATGAGTGAGAGAGTGTTTAGTACAGACTCGGGATATTTAGGTTTGTTATCAGTGAGGGAGTGTTTGATACACACAGGGATATTGGGGTTTGATTTCAGTGAGGGAGCGTTTGATATAGACAGGGATATTGGGGTTTAAGCTGGGATATTGGGGGTTTTTATCAGTGAGGGAGTGTTTGATAAAGACAGGGATATTAGAGTTTGATATCAGTGAGGGAGTGATTGAAACAGACAGGGATATTAGGGTTTATGAGTGAGAGAGTGTTTAGTAGAGACTAGGGCTATTTAGGTTTGTTATCAATGAGGGAGTGTTTGATACAGACAGGGATATTGGGGTTTATTATCAGTGAGGGAGTGAATGATACAGACAGGCATATCGTGGTTTGTTATTAGTGAGGGAATGTTTGATACAGACAGGGATATTGGTGTTTGTTATTAGTCAGGGAGTGTTTGATACGCACCAGTATTTTGGGGTTTGATATCACTGAGGGGGTGTTTGATACAGATGGGGGTATTGGGGTTTGCCATCAGTGAGAGTCTGTTTAATACTGACAGGGATATTGGGGTTTGTTATCAGTGAGGGAGTGTTTTATACAGACAGGGATATTGAGCTTTGTTATCAGTGAGGGAGTGTTTGATACAGACAGGGATATTGAGGTTTATGCAGGGATATTGGGGTTTGATATCATTGAGGGAGTGTTTGATACAGACATGGATAATGGGGTTTATGAAGGGATATTGGGGTTTGATATCAGTGAGGGAGTATTTGAAACAGACAGGGATATTGATGTTTATGAGTGAGGGAGTGTTTGATACTGACAGGGATATTGGGGTTTGTTATTAATCAGGGAATGTTTGATACAGTCAGGGACATTGGGGTTTGTTATCAATGAGGGAGTCTTTGATACAAACAGGGATATTGGGGTTTGATATCAGTGAGGGAATGTTTGATACAGACAGGGATATTGGGGTTTGATATCAGTGAAGGACTGAATCATACAGAAAGGGATATCAGGGATTATGGTGAGGGAGTGTTTCGTGCAGACTAGGGATATTGGGGGTTTCTTATCAGTGAGGGAGTGTTTGATACAGACAGGGATATTGGGGATTGATATCACTGACGGAGTGTTTGATACAGACAGGGATATTGTGGTTTTTACAGGGCTATAGGGGTTTGATATCAATGTGGGAATGTTTGATACAGACAGGGATATTGGTGTTTTTTATCAGTGATGGAGTGATTGATACAGACAGGGATAATGGGGTTTGATATCAGTGAGTGAGTGATTGATACAGACAGGGATATCAGGGTTTATGTGTGAGGGAGTGTTTGATATAGACAGGAATATTGTGGTTTATTATCAATGAGGGAGGGTTTGATACAGACAGGTGTATTGGTGTTCATGAGTGATGGAGTGTTTTATACGCACTAGGGATATTAGGGGTTTGATATCAGTGAGGGTGTGTTTGATATAGATAGGGATAATGGGGTTTGATATCAGTGAGGGAGAGTTAGATACGGACAGGGATATTGATGTTTATGTCTGAGGGAGTGTTTATTACAGACTAGGGATATTTAGGTTTGTTATCAGTGAGGGAGTGTTTGTTACAGACAGGGATATCAGGGTTTGATATTTGTGAGGGAGTGTTTGATACAGACAGGGATATTGGTGTTTGTTATTAGTCAGGGAGTGTTTGATACGCACCGGTATTTTGGGGTTTGATATCACTGAGGGGGTGTTTGATACAGACGGGGGTATTGGGGTTTGCCATCAGTGAGAGTCTGTTTAATACTGACAGGGATATTGGGGTTTGTTATCAGTGAGGAAGTGTTTTATACAGAAAGGGATATTGAGCTTTGTTATCAGTGAGGGAGTGTTTGATACAGACAGGGATATGGGGGTTTGTTATCAGTGCGGGAGTCTTTGATACAGACAGGGATATTTAGGTTTGTTATCAGTGAGGGAGTGTTTCATACAGACAGGGATATTGAGGTTTATGCAGGGATATTGGGGTGTGATATCAGTGAGGGAGTGTTTGATACGGGCAGGGATAATGGGGTTTACGTAGGGATATTGGGGTTTGATATCAGTGAGGGAGTATTTGAAACAGACAGGGATATTGATGTTTATGTGTGAGGGAGTGTTTGATACCGACAGGGATGTTGGGGCTTGTTATCAGTGAGGGAGTGAATGATACAGACAGGCATATTGGGGTTTGTTATTAGTGAGGGCGAGTTAGATACAGACAGGGATTTTGGTGTTTGTTATTAGTCAGGAAGTGTTTGATACGCACCGGGATTTTGGGGTTTGCCATCAGTGAGAGATTGTTTGATACTGACAGGGATATTGAGGTTTGTTATTAGTCAGGGAGTGTTTGATACAGACAGGAATATTGGGGTTTGTTATCAGTGAGGGAGTGTTTGATACAGACAGGGATTTTGGGGTTTGTTATCAGTGAGGGAGTGTTTGATACACACAGGGATATTGAGGTTTGATTTCAGTGAGGGAGAGTTAGATACCTACAGGGATATTGGAGTTTATGAGTGAGGGAGCATCTGATACAGGTATGTATGTGTTTATGCGTGAGTGAGTCTCTGATACAGACAGGGATATTGGAGGCTATGATCACTGAGGAAGTGTCTGATACAGACAGATATTGGGATTTGATATTAGTGAGGGAGTGTTTGATACAGACAGGGATATTGGATTTTGATATCAGTGAGGGAGTGTCTGATACAGACTGGGATATTGGGACCTCTTATCAGTGAGGGAGTGTTTAGTATTGACAGGAATATTGGGGTTTGTTATCGGTGAGTGTGTGTTAGATACAGACAGGCATTTTGGAGTTTGTTATCAGTGAGGGAATATTTGATACAGACAGGAACATTGGGGGCTGCTATCAGTGATGGAGTGTTTGATACAGACAGGGATATTGGGGGCTGTTATCAGTGAGGGAGTGTTTGATACAGACTGGGATATTAGGGTTTGATATCAGTGAGGGAGTCATTGAAAGAGACAGGTATATCAGTGTTTATGAGTGAGGGAGTGTTTGATACAGACTAGGGATATTTAGGTTTGTTATCAATGAGGGAGTGTTTGATACAGTCAGGAATATTGGGGTTTATTTTCAGTGAGGGAGTGTTTGATACAGACAGGGGTATTGCTGTTCATGAGTGATGGTGTTTTTAGTAAGCACTAGGGATATTGGGGGTTTCATATCAGTGAGGGAGTGTTTGATATAGACAGTGATATTGGGGTTTGATATCAGTGTGGCAGTGTTTGACACAGAATGGGATATTGGGGTTTATTATCAGTGAGGGAGTGTTTGATACAGACAGGGATATTGGGGTCTGTTATCAGTGAGGGAGTGTTTGATAAAGACACGGATATTGGGGTTTGTTATCAGTGAGGGAGTGTTTGATACAGACAGGGATATTGGGGTTTGTTATCAGTGAGGGAGTGTTTGATACAGACGGGGATATTAGGGTTTGATATTACTAGAGTGTGTGATTGAAACAGAGAGGTATATTAGGGTTTATGAGTGATGGAGTGTTTGATACAGACAGGAATATTGTGGTTTATTTTCAATGAGGGAATGTTTGGTACAGACAGGAGTATTGGTGTTCATGAGTGATGGCATGTTTAGTACGACACTAGGGATATTGGGGGTTTGATATCAGTGAGGGTGTGTTTGATATAGACAGTGATATTGGGGTTTGATATCAGTGAGGGAGTGTTTGACACAGGCAGCGATATTGGGGTTTATTATCAGTGAGGGAGTGTTTGATACGGACACGGATATTGGGGGTTTGATATCAGTGAGGGATTGTTTGATATCGACATGGATATTGGGGTATGTTATCAGGTATGGAGTGTTTTATACAGGCAGGGATATTGGGGTTTGATATTAGTCATGGATTGTTTGGTACAAACAGAGATTTTGGATTTGGATATCAGTGAGGGAGTTTCTGATTCAGACAGGCATATTGGGGTTTGTTATCAGTGAGGGAGTGAATGATACAGACAGGCATAGCAGGGTTTGTTATTAGTGACGGAATGTTTGATACAGACAGGGATATTGGTGTTTGTTATTAGTCAGGGAGTGTTTGATATGCACCGGGATTTTGGAGTTTGATATCAGTGAGAGGGTGTTTGATACAGACAGGGGTATTGGGGTTTGTTAATAGTCACGGAGTGTTTGATACAGTCAGGGATATTGGGATTTGTTATCAATGAGGGAGGGATTTATTCAGACAGGGATATCAGGGTTTATGAGTGAGGGGGTTTTTGATACAGACAGGAACATTGGGATTTGTAATCAGTGAGGGAGTGTTTGATACAGATAGGGATATTAGGGTTTATGAGTGAGACAGTGTTTAGTACAGACTAGGGATATTTAGGTTTTTTATCAGTGAGGGAGTGTTTGATACAGACAGGGATATTGGGGTTAATTATCAGTGAGGGAGTGTTTGATACAGACAGGGATATTGGGGTTTGTTATCAGTGAGGGAGTGTTTGATAGAGACAGGGATATTGGGGTTGATTTCAGTGAGGGAGCGTTTGATACAGACCGGGACATTGGGGTTTAAGCAGTGATATATGTGATTGATATCAGTGAGGGAGTGTTTGATACAGACAGGGATATTAGTGTTTGATATCAGTGAGAGAGTGACTGAAACAGACAGGGATATTAGGGTTTATGAGTGAGAGAGTTTTTAGTAGAGACTAGGGATATTTAGGTTTGTTATCAATGAGGGAGTGTTTGATACAGCCAGGGATATTGGGGTTTGTTATCAGTGAGGGAGTGATTGATACAGACAGGGATATTGCTGTTTGATATCTTTGAGGGAGTGCTTGATACAGACAGGGATATTAGGTTTATGAGTGAGAGAGTGTTTAGTACAGACTCGGGATATTTAGGTTTGTTATCAGTGAGGGAGTGTTTGATACAGACAGGGATATTGGGGTTTAAGCTGGAATATTGGTGTTTGTTATCAGTGTGGGAGTGTTTATACAGACAGTGATATTGGGGTTTGTTATCAGTGAGGGAGTGTTTGATACACACAGGGATATTGGGGTTTGATTTCAGTGAGGGAGCGTTTGATATAGACAGGGATATTGGGGTTTAAGCTGGGATATTGGGGGTTTTTATCAGTGAGGGAGTGTTTGATAAAGACAGGGATATTAGAGTTTGATATCAGTGAGGGAGTGATTGAAACAGACTGGGATATTAGGGTTTATGAGTGAGAGAGTGTTTAGTAGAGACTAGGGCTATTTAGGTTTGTTATCAATGAGGGAGTGTTTGATACAGACAGGGATATTGGGGTTTGTTATCAGTGAGGGAGTGAATGATACAGACAGGCATATCGTGGTTTGTTATTAGTGAGGGAATGTTTGATACAGACAGGGATATTGGTGTTTGTTATTAGTCAGGGAGTGTTTGATACGCACCAGTATTTTGGAGTTTGATATCACTGAGGGGGTGTTTGATACAGATGGAGGTATTGGGGTTTGCCATCAGTGAGAGTCTGTTTAATACTGACAGGGATATTGGGGTTTGTTATCAGTGAGGGAGTGTTTTATACAGACAGGGATATTGAGCTTTGTTATCAGTGAGGGAGTGTTTGATACAGACAGGGATATTGAGGTTTATGCAGGGATATTGGGGTTTGATATCATTGAGGGAGTGTTTGATACAGACATGGATAATGGGGTTTATGAAGGGATATTGGGGTTTGATATCAGTGAGGGAGTATTTGAAACAGACAGGGATATTGATGTTTATGAGTGAGGGAGTGTTTGATACTGACAGGGATATTGGGGTTTGTTATTAATCAGGGAATATTTGATACAGTCAGGGACATTGGGGTTTGTTATCAATGAGGGAGTCTTTGATACAAACAGGGATATTGGGGTTTGATATCAGTGAGGGAATGTTTGATACAGACAGGGATATTGGGGTTTGATATCAGTGAAGGACTGAATCATACAGAAAGGGATATCAGGGTTTATGGTGAGGGAGTGTTTAGTGCAGACTAGGGATATTGGGGGTTTCTTATCAGTGAGGGAGTGTTTGATACAGACAGGGATATTGGGGATTGATATCACTGATGGAGTGTTTGATACAGACAGGGATATTGGGGATTGTTATCAGTGACGGAGTGTTTGATACAGACAGGGATATTGTGGTTTTTGCAGGGATATAGGGGTTTGATATCAATGTGGGAATGTTTGATACAGACAGGGATATTGGTGTTTTTTATCAGTGATGGAGTGATTGATACAGACAGGGATAATGGGGTTTGATATCAGTGAGTGAGTGATTGATACAGACAGGGATATCAGGGTTTATGTGTGAGGGAGTGTTTGATATAGACAGGAATATTGTGGTTTATTATCAATGAGGGAGGGTTTGATACAGACAGGTGTATTGGTGTTCATGAGTGATGGAGTGTTTTATACGCACTAGGCATATTAGGGGTTTGATATCAGTGAGGGTGTGTTTCATATAGACAGGGATAATGGGGTTTGATATCAGTGAGGGAGTGTTTGATACAGACAGGGATATTGGTGTTTGTTATTAGTCAGGGAGTGTTTGATATGCACCGGTATTTTGGGGTTTGATATCACTGAGGGGGTGTTTGATACAGACGGGGGTATTGGGGTTTGCCATCAGTGAGAGTCTGTTTAATACTGACAGGGATATTGGGGTTTGTTATCAGTGAGGAAGTGTTTTATACAGACAGGGATATTGAGCTTTGTTATCAGTGAGGGAGTTTTTCATACAGACAGGGATATTGAGGTTTATGCAGGGATATTGGGGTTTGATATCAGTGAGGGAGTGTTTGATACATGCAGGGATAATGGGGTTTATGTAGGGATATTGGGGTTTGATATCAGTGAGGGAGTATTTGAAACAGACAGGGATATTGATGTTTATGTGTGAGGGAGTGTTTGATACCGACAGGGATGTTGGGGCTTGTTATCAGTGAGGGAATGAATGATACAGACAGGCATATTGGGGTTTGTTATTAGTGAGGGCGAGTTAGATACAGACAGGGATTTTGGTGTTTGTTATTAGTCAGGAAGTGTTTGATACGCACCGGGATTTTGGGGTTTGCCATCAGTGAGAGATTGTTTGATACTGACAGGGATAATGAGGTTTGTTATTAGTCAGGGAGTGTTTGATACAGACAAGAATATTGGGGTTTGTTATCAGTGAGGGAGTGTTTGATAAAGACAGGGATTTTGGGGTTTGTTATCAGTGAGGGTGTGTTTGATACACAGGGATATTGAGGTTTGATTTCAGTGAGGGAGAGTTAGATACCTACAGGGATATTGGAGTTTATGAGTGAGGGAGCATCTGATACAGGTATGTATGTGTTTATGCGTGAGTGAGTCTCTGATACAGACAGGGATATTGGAGGCTATGATCACTGAGGAAGTGTCTGATACAGACAGATATTGGGATTTGATATTAGTGAGGGAGTGTTTGATACAGACAGGGATATTGGGTTTTGATATCAGTGAGGGAGTGTCTGATACAGACTGGGATATTGGGACCTGTTATCAGTGAGGGAGTGTTTAGTATTGACAGGAATATTGGGGTTTGTTATCGGTGAGTGTGTGTTAGATACAGACAGGCATTTTGGGTTTTGTTATCAGTGAGGGAATATTTGATACAGACAGGAACATTGGGGGCTGCTATCAGTGATGGAGTGTTTGATACAGACAGGGATATTGGGGGCTGTTATCAGTGAGGGAGTGTTTGATACAGACTGGGATATTAGGGTTTGATATCAGTGAGGGAGTCATTGAAAGAGACAGGTATATCAGTGTTTATGAGTGAGGGAGTGTTTGATACAGACTAGGGATATTTAGGTTTGTTATCAATGAGGGAGTGTTTGATACAGACAGGAATATTGGGGTTTATTTTCAGTGAGGGAGTGTTTGATACAGACAGGGGTATTGCTGTTCATGAGTGATGGTGTTTTTAGTAAGCACTAGGGATATTGGGGGTTTCATATCAGTGAGGGAGTGTTTGATATAGACAGTGATATTGGGGTTTGATATCAGTGAGGCAGTGTTTGACACAGACTGGGATATTGGGGTTTATTATCAGTGAGGGAGTGTTTGATACAGACAGGGATATTGGGGTCTGTTATCAGTGAGGGAGTGTTTGATAAAGACAGGGATATTGGGGTTTGTTATCAGTGAGGGAGTGTTTGATAGAGACAGGGAAATTAGGGTTTGATATTACTAGAGTGTGTGATTGAAACAGAGAGGTGTATTAGGGTTTATGAGTGATGGAGTGTTTGATACAGACAGGAATATTGTGGTTTATTTTCAATGAGGGAATGTTTGGTACAGACAGGAGTATTGGTGTTCATGAGTGATGGCATGTTTAGTACGACACTAGGGATATTGGGGGTTTGATATCAGTGAGGGTGTGTTTGATATAGACACTGATATTGGGGTTTGATATCAGTGAGGGAGTGTTTGACACAGGCAGCGATATTGGGGTTTATTATCAGTGAGGGAGTGTTTGATATGGACACGGATATTGGGGGTTTGATATCAGTGAGGGATTGTTTGATATAGACATGGATATTGGGGCATGTTATCAGGTATGGAGTGTTTTATACAGGCAGGGATATTGGGGTTTGATATTAGTCAGGGATTGTTTGGTACAAACAGAGATTTTGGGGTTGGATATCAGTGAGGGAGTTTCTGATTCAGACAGGCATATTGGGGTTTGTTATCAGTGAGGGAGTGAATGATACAGACAGGCATAGCAGGGTTTGTTATTAGTGACGGAATGTTTGATACAGACAGGGATATTGGTGTTTGTTATTAGTCAGGGAGTGTTTGATATGCACCGGGATTTTGGAGTTTGATATCAGTGAGAGGGTGTTTGATACGGACAGGGGTATTGGGGTTTGTTAATAGTCACGGAGTGTTTGATACAGTCAGGGATATTGGGATTTGTTATCAATGAGGGAGGGATTTATTCAGACAGGGATATCAGGGTTTATGAGTGAGGGGGTTTTTGATACAGACAGGAACATTGGGATTTGTAATCAGTGAGGGAGTGTTTGATACAGATAGGGATATTAGGGTTTATGAGTGAGACAGTGTTTAGTACAGACTAGGGATATTTAGGTTTTTTATCAGTGAGGGAGTGTTTGATACAGACAGGGATATTGGGGTTAATTATCAGTGAGGGAGTGTTTGATACAGACAGGGATATTGGGGTTTGTTATCAGTGAGGGAGTGTTTGATAGAGACAGGGACATTGGGGTTGATTTCAGTGAGGGAGCGTTTGATACAGACCGGGACATTGGGGTTTAAGCAGTGATATATGTGATTGATATCAGTGAGGGAGTGTTTGATACAGACAGGGATATTAGTGTTTGATATCAGTGAGAGAGTGACTGAAACAGACAGGGATATTAGGGTTTATGAGTGAGAGAGTTTTTAGTAGAGACTAGGGATATTTAGGTTTGTTATCAATGAGGGAGTGTTTGATACAGCCAGGGATATTGGGGTTTGTTATCAGTGAGGGAGTGATTGATACAGACAGGGATATTGCTGTTTGATATCTTTGAGGGAGTGCTTGATACAGACAGGGATATTAGGTTTATGAGTGAGAGAGTGTTTAGTACAGACTCGGGATATTTAGGTTTGTTATCAGTGAGGGAGTGTTTGATACAGACAGGGATTTTGGGGTTTAAGCTGGAATATTGGTGTTTGTTATCAGTGAGGGAGTGTTTATATAGACAGTGATATTGGGGTTTGTTATCAGTGAGGGAGTGTTTGATACACGCAGGGATATTGGGGTTTGATTTCCGTGAGGGAGCGTTTGATATAGACAGGGATATTGGGGTTTAAGCTGGGATATTGGGGGTTTTTATCAGTGAGGGAGTGTTTGATAAAGACAGGGATATTAGAGTTTGATATCAGTGAGGGAGTGATTGAAACAGACAGGGATATTAGGGTTTATGAGTGAGAGAGTGTTTAGTAGAGACTAGGGCTATTTAGGTTTGTTATCAATGAGGGAGTGTTTGATACAGACAGGGATATTGGGGTTTGTTATCAGTGAGGGAGTGAATGATACAGACAGGCATATCGTGGTTTGTTATTAGTGAGGGAATGTTTGATACAGACAGGGATATTGGTGTTTGTTATTAGTCAGGGAGTGTTTGATACGCACCAGTATTTTGGGGTTTGATATCACTGAGGGGGTGTTTGATACAGATGGGGGTATTGGGGATTGCCATCAGTGAGAGTCTGTTTAATACTGACAGGGATATTGGGGTTTGTTATCAGTGAGGGAGTGTTTTATACAGACAGGGATATTGAGCTTTGTTATCAGTGAGGGAGTGTTTGATACAGACAGGGATATTGAGGTTTATGCAGGGATATTGGGGTTTGATATCATTGAGGGAGTGTTTGATACAGACATGGATAATGGGGTTTATGAAGGGATATTGGGGTTTGATATCAGTGAGGGAGTATTTGAAACAGACAGGGATATTGATGTTTATGAGTGAGGGAGTGTTTGATACTGACAGGGATATTGGTGTTTGTTATCAGTGGGGGAGTGATTGATACAGACAGAGATATTGGGGTTTGTTATTAATCAGGGAATGTTTGATACAGACAGGGACATTGGGGTTTGTTATCAATGAGGGAGTCTTTGATACAAACAGGGATATTGGGGTTTGATATCAGTGAGGGAATGTTTGATACAGACAGGAATATTGGGGTTTGATATCAGTGAAGGACTGAATCATACAGAAAGGGATATCAGGGTTTATGGTGAGGGAGTGTTTAGTGCAGACGAGGGATATTGGGGGTTTCTTATCAGTGAGGGAGTGTTTGATACAGACAGGGATATTGGGGATTGATATCACTGACGGAGTGTTTGATACAGACAGGGATATTGAGGTTTTTGCAGGGATATAGGGGTTTGATATCAATGTGGGAATGTTTGATACAGACAGGGATATTGGTGTTTTTTATCAGTGATGGAGTGATTGATACAGACAGGGATAATGGGGTTTGATATCAGTGAGTGAGTGATTGATACAGACAGGGATATCAGGGTTTATGTGTGAGGGAGTGTTTGATATAGACAGGAATATTGTGGTTTATTATCAATGAGGGAGTGTTTGATACAGACAGGTGTATTGGTGTTCATGAGTGATGGAGTGTTTTATACGCACTAGGGATATTAGGGGTTTGATATCAGTGAGGCTGTGTTTGATATAGACAGGGATAATGGGGTTTGATATCAGTGCGGGAGAGTTAGATACGGACAGGGATATTGATGTTTATGTCTGAGGGAGTGTTTATTACAGACTAGGGATATTTAAGTTTGTTATCAGTGAGGGAGCGTTTGATACAGACCGGGACATTGGGGTTTAAGCAGTGATATATGTGATTGATATCAGTGAGGGAGTGTTTGATACAGACAGGGATATTAGTGTTTGATATCAGTGAGAGAGTGACTGAAACAGACAGGGATATTAGGGTTTATGAGTGAGAGAGTTTTTAGTAGAGACTAGGGATATTTAGGTTTGTTATCAATGAGGGAGTGTTTGATACAGCCAGGGATATTGGGGTTTGTTATCAGTGAGGGAGTGATTGATACAGACAGGGATATTGCTGTTTGATATCTTTGAGGGAGTGCTTGATACAGACAGGGATATTAGGTTTATGAGTGAGAGAGTGTTTAGTACAGACTCGGGATATTTAGGTTTGTTATCAGTGAGGGAGTGTTTGATACAGACAGGGATATTGGGGTTTAAGCTGGAATATTGGTGTTTGTTATCAGTGAGGGAGTGTTTATATAGACAGTGATATTGGGGTTTGTTATCAGTGAGGGAGTGTTTGATACACGCAGGGATATTGGGGTTTGATTTCCGTGAGGGAGCGTTTGATATAGACAGGGATATTGGGGTTTAAGCTGGGATATTGGGGGTTTTTATCAGTGAGGGAGTGTTTGATAAAGACAGGGATATTAGAGTTTGATATCAGTGAGGGAGTGATTGAAACAGACAGGGATATTAGGGTTTATGAGTGAGAGAGTGTTTAGTAGAGACTAGGGCTATTTAGGTTTGTTATCAATGAGGGAGTGTTTGATACAGACAGGGATATTGGGGTTTGTTATCAGTGAGGGAGTGAATGATACAGACAGGCATATCGTGGTTTGTTATTAGTGAGGGAATGTTTGATACAGACAGGGATATTGGTGTTTGTTATTAGTCAGGGAGTGTTTGATACGCACCAGTATTTTGGGGTTTGATATCACTGAGGGGGTGTTTGATACAGATGGGGGTATTGGGGATTGCCATCAGTGAGAGTCTGTTTAATACTGACAGGGATATTGGGGTTTGTTATCAGTGAGGGAGTGTTTTATACAGACAGGGATATTGAGCTTTGTTATCAGTGAGGGAGTGTTTGATACAGACAGGGATATTGAGGTTTATGCAGGGATATTGGGGTTTGATATCATTGAGGGAGTGTTTGATACAGACATGGATAATGGGGTTTATGAAGGGATATTGGGGTTTGATATCAGTGAGGGAGTATTTGAAACAGACAGGGATATTGATGTTTATGAGTGAGGGAGTGTTTGATACTGACAGGGATATTGGTGTTTGTTATCAGTGGGGGAGTGATTGATACAGACAGAGATATTGGGGTTTGTTATTAATCAGGGAATGTTTGATACAGACAGGGACATTGGGGTTTGTTATCAATGAGGGAGTCTTTGATACAAACAGGGATATTGGGGTTTGATATCAGTGAGGGAATGTTTGATACAGACAGGAATATTGGGGTTTGATATCAGTGAAGGACTGAATCATACAGAAAGGGATATCAGGGTTTATGGTGAGGGAGTGTTTAGTGCAGACGAGGGATATTGGGGGTTTCTTATCAGTGAGGGAGTGTTTGATACAGACAGGGATATTGGGGATTGATATCACTGACGGAGTGTTTGATACAGACAGGGATATTGTGGTTTTTGCAGGGATATAGGGGTTTGATATCAATGTGGGAATGTTTGATACAGACAGGGATATTGGTGTTTTTTATCAGTGATGGAGTGATTGATACAGACAGGGATAATGGGGTTTGATATCAGTGAGTGAGTGATTGATACAGACAGGGATATCAGGGTTTATGTGTGAGGGAGTGTTTGATATAGACAGGAATATTGTGGTTTATTATCAATGAGGGAGTGTTTGATACAGACAGGTGTATTGGTGTTCATGAGTGATGGAGTGTTTTATACGCACTAGGGATATTAGGGGTTTGATATCAGTGAGGCTGTGTTTGATATAGACAGGGATAATGGGGTTTGATATCAGTGCGGGAGAGTTAGATACGGACAGGGATATTGATGTTTATGTCTGAGGGAGTGTTTATTACAGACTAGGGATATTTAGGTTTGTTATCAGTGAGGGAGCGTTTGATACAGACCGGGACATTGGGGTTTAAGCAGTGATATATGTGATTGATATCAGTGAGGGAGTGTTTGATACAGACAGGGATATTAGTGTTTGATATCAGTGAGAGAGTGACTGAAACAGACAGGGATATTAGGGTTTATGAGTGAGAGAGTTTTTAGTAGAGACTAGGGATATTTAGGTTTGTTATCAATGAGGGAGTGTTTGATACAGCCAGGGATATTGGGGTTTGTTATCAGTGAGGGAGTGATTGATACAGACAGGGATATTGCTGTTTGATATCTTTGAGGGAGTGCTTGATACAGACAGGGATATTAGGTTTATGAGTGAGAGAGTGTTTAGTACAGACTCGGGATATTTAGGTTTGTTATCAGTGAGGGAGTGTTTGATACAGACAGGGATATTGGGGTTTAAGCTGGAATATTGGTGTTTGTTATCAGTGAGGGAGTGTTTATATAGACAGTGATATTGGGGTTTGTTATCAGTGAGGGAGTGTTTGATACACGCAGGGATATTGGGGTTTGATTTCCGTGAGGGAGCGTTTGATATAGACAGGGATATTGGGGTTTAAGCTGGGATATTGGGGGTTTTTATCAGTGAGGGAGTGTTTGATAAAGACAGGGATATTAGAGTTTGATATCAGTGAGGGAGTGATTGAAACAGACAGGGATATTAGGGTTTATGAGTGAGAGAGTGTTTAGTAGAGACTAGGGCTATTTAGGTTTGTTATCAATGAGGGAGTGTTTGATACAGACAGGGATATTGGGGTTTGTTATCAGTGAGGGAGTGAATGATACAGACAGGCATATCGTGGTTTGTTATTAGTGAGGGAATGTTTGATACAGACAGGGATATTGGTGTTTGTTATTAGTCAGGGAGTGTTTGATACGCACCAGTATTTTGGGGTTTGATATCACTGAGGGGGTGTTTGATACAGATGGGGGTATTGGGGATTGCCATCAGTGAGAGTCTGTTTAATACTGACAGGGATATTGGGGTTTGTTATCAGTGAGGGAGTGTTTTATACAGACAGGGATATTGAGCTTTGTTATCAGTGAGGGAGTGTTTGATACAGACAGGGATATTGAGGTTTATGCAGGGATATTGGGGTTTGATATCATTGAGGGAGTGTTTGATACAGACATGGATAATGGGGTTTATGAAGGGATATTGGGGTTTGATATCAGTGAGGGAGTATTTGAAACAGACAGGGATATTGATGTTTATGAGTGAGGGAGTGTTTGATACTGACAGGGATATTGGTGTTTGTTATCAGTGGGGGAGTGATTGATACAGACAGAGATATTGGGGTTTGTTATTAATCAGGGAATGTTTGATACAGACAGGGACATTGGGGTTTGTTATCAATGAGGGAGTCTTTGATACAAACAGGGATATTGGGGTTTGATATCAGTGAGGGAATGTTTGATACAGACAGGAATATTGGGGTTTGATATCAGTGAAGGACTGAATCATACAGAAAGGGATATCAGGGTTTATGGTGAGGGAGTGTTTAGTGCAGACGAGGGATATTGGGGGTTTCTTATCAGTGAGGGAGTGTTTGATACAGACAGGGATATTGGGGATTGATATCACTGACGGAGTGTTTGATACAGACAGGGATATTGTGGTTTTTGCAGGGATATAGGGGTTTGATATCAATGTGGGAATGTTTGATACAGACAGGGATATTGGTGTTTTTTATCAGTGATGGAGTGATTGATACAGACAGGGATAATGGGGTTTGATATCAGTGAGTGAGTGATTGATACAGACAGGGATATCAGGGTTTATGTGTGAGGGAGTGTTTGATATAGACAGGAATATTGTGGTTTATTATCAATGAGGGAGTGTTTGATACAGACAGGTGTATTGGTGTTCATGAGTGATGGAGTGTTTTATACGCACTAGGGATATTAGGGGTTTGATATCAGTGAGGCTGTGTTTGATATAGACAGGGATAATGGGGTTTGATATCAGTGCGGGAGAGTTAGATACGGACAGGGATATTGATGTTTATGTCTGAGGGAGTGTTTATTACAGACTAGGGATATTTAGGTTTGTTATCAGTGAGGGAGTGTTTGTTACAGACAGGGATATTGGGGTTTGATATTTGTGAGGGAGTGTTTGATACAGACAGGGATAATGGTGTTTGTTATTAGTCAGGGAGTGTTTGATACGCACCGGGATTTTGGGGTTTGATATCACTGAGGGGGTGTTTGATACAGATGGGGGTATTGGGGTTTGCCATCAGTGAGAGTCTGTTTAATACTGACAGGGATATTGGGGTTTGTTATCAGTGAGGAAGTGTTTTATACAGACAGGGATATTGAGCTTTGTTATCAGTGAGGGAGTGTTTGATACCGACAGGGATGTTGGGGCTTGTTATCAGTGAGGGAGTGAATGATACAGACAGGCATATTGGGGTTTGTTATTAGTGAGGGCGAGTTAGATACAGACAGGGATTTTGGTGTTTGTTATTAGTCAGGAAGTGTTTGATACGCACCGGGATTTTGGGGTTTGCCATCAGTGAGAGATTGTTTGATACTGACAGGGATGTTGAGGTTTGTCATTAGTCAGGGAGTGTTTGATACAGACAGGAATATTGGGGTTTGTTATCAGTGAGGGAGTGTTTGATACAGACAGGGATTTTGGGGTTTGTTATCAGTGAGGGAGTGTTTGATACACACAGGGATATTGAGGTTTGATTTCAGTGAGGGAGCGTTTGATAAAGACAGGGATATTGGGGTTTAAGCTGGGATATTGGGATTTTTTATCAGTGAGGGAGTGTTTGATACAGACAGGGATATTAGAGTTTGATATCAGTGAGGGAGTGATTGAAACAGACAGGGATATTAGGGTTTATGAGTGAGAGAGTGTTTAGTAGAGACTAGGGATATTTAGGTTTGTTATCAATGAGGGACTGTTTGATACAGACAGAGATATTGGGGTTTGTTATCAATGAGGGAGTGTTTGATACATACAGGGATATTGGGGTTTGATATCAATTGAGGGATTGACTGAAACAGACAGGGATATGAGGGTTTATGCGTGAGGGAGTGTTTGATACAGACAGGAATATTGGGGCTTATTTTCAATGAGGGAGTGTTTGATACAGGCAGAGGTATTGGTGTTCATGAGTCATGGCATGTTTAGTACGCACTAGGGACATTGTGGGTTTGATGTCAGTGAGGGAATGTTTGATATTGACGGTGATATTGGGGTTTGATATCAGTGAGGTAGTATTTGACACAGGCAGCGATATTGGGGTTTATTATCAGTGAGGGAGTGTTTGATATGGACAGGGATATTGCGGGTTTGATATCAGTGAGGGAGTGTTTGATACAGACAGGGATATTGGGGTTTAAGCTGGAATATTGGTGTTTGTTATCAGTGAGGGAGTGTTTATATAGACAGTGATATTGGGGTTTGTTATCAGTGAGGGAGTGTTTGATACACGCAGGGATATTGGGGTTTGATTTCCGTGAGGGAGCGTTTGATATAGACAGGGATATTGGGGTTTAAGCTGGGATATTGGGGGTTTTTATCAGTGAGGGAGTGTTTGATAAAGACAGGGATATTAGAGTTTGATATCAGTGAGGGAGTGATTGAAACAGACAGGGATATTAGGGTTTATGAGTGAGAGAGTGTTTAGTAGAGACTAGGGCTATTTAGGTTTGTTATCAATGAGGGAGTGTTTGATACAGACAGGGATATTGGGGTTTGTTATCAGTGAGGGAGTGAATGATACAGACAGGCATATCGTGGTTTGTTATTAGTGAGGGAATGTTTGATACAGACAGGGATATTGGTGTTTGTTATTAGTCAGGGAGTGTTTGATACGCACCAGTATTTTGGGGTTTGATATCACTGAGGGGGTGTTTGATACAGATGGGGGTATTGGGGATTGCCATCAGTGAGAGTCTGTTTAATACTGACAGGGATATTGGGGTTTGTTATCAGTGAGGGAGTGTTTTATACAGACAGGGATATTGAGCTTTGTTATCAGTGAGGGAGTGTTTGATACAGACAGGGATATTGAGGTTTATGCAGGGATATTGGGGTTTGATATCATTGAGGGAGTGTTTGATACAGACATGGATAATGGGGTTTATGAAGGGATATTGGGGTTTGATATCAGTGAGGGAGTATTTGAAACAGACAGGGATATTGATGTTTATGAGTGAGGGAGTGTTTGATACTGACAGGGATATTGGTGTTTGTTATCAGTGGGGGAGTGATTGATACAGACAGAGATATTGGGGTTTGTTATTAATCAGGGAATGTTTGATACAGACAGGGACATTGGGGTTTGTTATCAATGAGGGAGTCTTTGATACAAACAGGGATATTGGGGTTTGATATCAGTGAGGGAATGTTTGATACAGACAGGAATATTGGGGTTTGATATCAGTGAAGGACTGAATCATACAGAAAGGGATATCAGGGTTTATGGTGAGGGAGTGTTTAGTGCAGACGAGGGATATTGGGGGTTTCTTATCAGTGAGGGAGTGTTTGATACAGACAGGGATATTGGGGATTGATATCACTGACGGAGTGTTTGATACAGACAGGGATATTGTGGTTTTTGCAGGGATATAGGGGTTTGATATCAATGTGGGAATGTTTGATACAGACAGGGATATTGGTGTTTTTTATCAGTGATGGAGTGATTGATACAGACAGGGATAATGGGGTTTGATATCAGTGAGTGAGTGATTGATACAGACAGGGATATCAGGGTTTATGTGTGAGGGAGTGTTTGATATAGACAGGAATATTGTGGTTTATTATCAATGAGGGAGTGTTTGATACAGACAGGTGTATTGGTGTTCATGAGTGATGGAGTGTTTTATACGCACTAGGGATATTAGGGGTTTGATATCAGTGAGGCTGTGTTTGATATAGACAGGGATAATGGGGTTTGATATCAGTGCGGGAGAGTTAGATACGGACAGGGATATTGATGTTTATGTCTGAGGGAGTGTTTATTACAGACTAGGGATATTTAGGTTTGTTATCAGTGAGGGAGTGTTTGTTACAGACAGGGATATTGGGGTTTGATATTTGTGAGGGAGTGTTTGATACAGACAGGGATAATGGTGTTTGTTATTAGTCAGGGAGTGTTTGATACGCACCGGGATTTTGGGGTTTGATATCACTGAGGGGGTGTTTGATACAGATGGGGGTATTGGGGTTTGCCATCAGTGAGAGTCTGTTTAATACTGACAGGGATATTGGGGTTTGTTATCAGTGAGGAAGTGTTTTATACAGACAGGGATATTGAGCTTTGTTATCAGTGAGGGAGTGTTTGATACCGACAGGGATGTTGGGGCTTGTTATCAGTGAGGGAGTGAATGATACAGACAGGCATATTGGGGTTTGTTATTAGTGAGGGCGAGTTAGATACAGACAGGGATTTTGGTGTTTGTTATTAGTCAGGAAGTGTTTGATACGCACCGGGATTTTGGGGTTTGCCATCAGTGAGAGATTGTTTGATACTGACAGGGATGTTGAGGTTTGTCATTAGTCAGGGAGTGTTTGATACAGACAGGAATATTGGGGTTTGTTATCAGTGAGGGAGTGTTTGATACAGACAGGGATTTTGGGGTTTGTTATCAGTGAGGGAGTGTTTGATACACACAGGGATATTGAGGTTTGATTTCAGTGAGGGAGCGTTTGATAAAGACAGGGATATTGGGGTTTAAGCTGGGATATTGGGATTTTTTATCAGTGAGGGAGTGTTTGATACAGACAGGGATATTAGAGTTTGATATCAGTGAGGGAGTGATTGAAACAGACAGGGATATTAGGGTTTATGAGTGAGAGAGTGTTTAGTAGAGACTAGGGATATTTAGGTTTGTTATCAATGAGGGACTGTTTGATACAGACAGAGATATTGAGGTTTGTTATCAATGAGGGAGTGTTTGATACATACAGGGATATTGGGGTTTGATATCAATTGAGGGATTGACTGAAACAGACAGGGATATGAGGGTTTATGCGTGAGGGAGTGTTTGATACAGACAGGAATATTGGGGCTTATTTTCAATGAGGGAGTGTTTGATACAGGCAGAGGTATTGGTGTTCATGAGTCATGGCATGTTTAGTACGCACTAGGGACATTGTGGGTTTGATGTCAGTGAGGGAATGTTTGATATTGACGGTGATATTGGGGTTTGATATCAGTGAGGTAGTATTTGACACAGGCAGCGATATTGGGGTTTATTATCAGTGAGGGAGTGTTTGATATGGACAGGGATATTGCGGGTTTGATATCAGTGAGGGAGTGTTTGATACGGACAAGGATATTGTGGTTTGTTATCAGTGAGGGACTGTTTGATACAGACAGGGATATTGGGGTTTGTTATTAGTCAGGGAGTGTTTAATACAAACAGAGATTTTGGGGTTGGATATCAGTAAGGGAGTGTCTGATTCCGACTGAGATATTGGGGTTTGTTATCAGTGAGGGAGCGTTTGGTACAGACAGAGATGTTGCGGATTGTTATTAGTGAGGGATTGTCTGATACAGACAGGCATATTGGGGTTTGTTATCAGTGAGGGAGTGAATCATACAGACAGGCATATCGTGGTTTGTTATTAGTGACGGAGTGTTTGATACAGACAGGGATATTGGTGTTTGTTATTAGTCAGGGAGTGCTTGATACGCACCGGTATTTTGGGGTTTGATATCACTGAGGGGGTGTTTGATACAGACGGGGGTATTGGGGTTTGCCATCAGTGAAAGTCTGTTTAATACTGACAGGGATATTGGGGTTTGTTATCAGTGAGGGAGTGTTTTATACTGACAGGGATATTGAGCTTTGTTATCAGTCAGGGAGTGTTTGATACAGACAGGGATATTTAGGTTTGTTATCATTGAGGGAGTGTTTGATACAGACAGGGATATTGAGGTTTATGCAGGGATATTGGGGTTTGATATCAGTGAGGGAGTGTGTGATACAGGCAGGGATAATTAGGTTTGTTATCAGTGAGGGAGTGTTTGATACAGACAGGGATATTGAGGTTTATGCAGGGATATTAGGGTTTGATATCAGTGAGGGAGTGTTTGATACAGGCAGGGATAATTAGGTTTGATATCAGTGAGGGAGTGTTTGATACAGACAGGGATATTGATGTTTATGAGTGAGGGAGTGTTTGATACAGACAGGGATGTTGGGGCTTGTTATCAGTGAGGGAGTGAATGATACAGACAGGCATATTGGGGTTTGTTATTAGTGAGGCAGAGTTAGATACAGACAGGGATTTTGGTGTTTGTTATCAGTGAGAGATTGTTTGATACAGACAGGGTCATTGAGGTTGGTTATTAGTCAGGGAGTGTTTGATACAGACAGGGATATTGGTGTTAATGAGTGATGGCGTGTTTAGAACGCACTAGGGATATTGGGGGTTTGATATCAGTGAGGGAGTGTTTGATATTGACAGTGTTATTGGGGTTTGTTATCAGTGAGGGAGTGTTTGATACAGACAGGGATATTGGGGTTTGTTATCAGTGAGGGAGTGTTTGATACGGACAGGGATATTGGGTGTTTGAAATCGGTGACTGAGTGTCTAATACAGACAGGAATATTGGGGTTTGATCTCAGTGGGGGAGCGTTTGATACCGACAGAGATGTTGGGGCTTGTTCTTAGTGAGGGAGTGTCTGATACAGACAGGCATATTGGGGTTTGTTATCAGTGATGGAGTGAATGAATCTGACAGGCATAATGAGGTTTGTTATTAGTGAGGGAGTGTTTGATATAGACAGGGATATTGGTGTTTGTTATTAGTCAGGGAGTGTTTGATACGCACCGGGATTTTGGGATTTGATATCAGTGAGGTGGTGTTTGATACAGACAGGAATATTGGGGTTTGTTATCAGTGAGAGCGTGTTTGATACAGACAGGGATATTGGTGTTTGTTATTAGTCAGGGAGTGTTTGATACGCACCAGTATTTTGGGGTTTGATATCACTGAGGGGGTGTTTGATACAGATGGGGGTATTGGGGATTGCCATCAGTGAGAGTCTGTTTAATACTGACAGGGATATTGGGGTTTGTTATCAGTGAGGGAGTGTTTTATACAGACAGGGATATTGAGCTTTGTTATCAGTGAGGGAGTGTTTGATACAGACAGGGATATTGAGGTTTATGCAGGGATATTGGGGTTTGATATCATTGAGGGAGTGTTTGATACAGACATGGATAATGGGGTTTATGAAGGGATATTGGGGTTTGATATCAGTGAGGGAGTATTTGAAACAGACAGGGATATTGATGTTTATGAGTGAGGGAGTGTTTGATACTGACAGGGATATTGGTGTTTGTTATCAGTGGGGGAGTGATTGATACAGACAGAGATATTGGGGTTTGTTATTAATCAGGGAATGTTTGATACAGACAGGGACATTGGGGTTTGTTATCAATGAGGGAGTCTTTGATACAAACAGGGATATTGGGGTTTGATATCAGTGAGGGAATGTTTGATACAGACAGGAATATTGGGGTTTGATATCAGTGAAGGACTGAATCATACAGAAAGGGATATCAGGGTTTATGGTGAGGGAGTGTTTAGTGCAGACGAGGGATATTGGGGGTTTCTTATCAGTGAGGGAGTGTTTGATACAGACAGGGATATTGGGGATTGATATCACTGACGGAGTGTTTGATACAGACAGGGATATTGTGGTTTTTGCAGGGATATAGGGGTTTGATATCAATGTGGGAATGTTTGATACAGACAGGGATATTGGTGTTTTTTATCAGTGATGGAGTGATTGATACAGACAGGGATAATGGGGTTTGATATCAGTGAGTGAGTGATTGATACAGACAGGGATATCAGGGTTTATGTGTGAGGGAGTGTTTGATATAGACAGGAATATTGTGGTTTATTATCAATGAGGGAGTGTTTGATACAGACAGGTGTATTGGTGTTCATGAGTGATGGAGTGTTTTATACGCACTAGGGATATTAGGGGTTTGATATCAGTGAGGCTGTGTTTGATATAGACAGGGATAATGGGGTTTGATATCAGTGCGGGAGAGTTAGATACGGACAGGGATATTGATGTTTATGTCTGAGGGAGTGTTTATTACAGACTAGGGATATTTAGGTTTGTTATCAGTGAGGGAGTGTTTGTTACAGACAGGGATATTGGGGTTTGATATTTGTGAGGGAGTGTTTGATACAGACAGGGATAATGGTGTTTGTTATTAGTCAGGGAGTGTTTGATACGCACCGGGATTTTGGGGTTTGATATCACTGAGGGGGTGTTTGATACAGATGGGGGTATTGGGGTTTGCCATCAGTGAGAGTCTGTTTAATACTGACAGGGATATTGGGGTTTGTTATCAGTGAGGAAGTGTTTTATACAGACAGGGATATTGAGCTTTGTTATCAGTGAGGGAGTGTTTGATACCGACAGGGATGTTGGGGCTTGTTATCAGTGAGGGAGTGAATGATACAGACAGGCATATTGGGGTTTGTTATTAGTGAGGGCGAGTTAGATACAGACAGGGATTTTGGTGTTTGTTATTAGTCAGGAAGTGTTTGATACGCACCGGGATTTTGGGGTTTGCCATCAGTGAGAGATTGTTTGATACTGACAGGGATGTTGAGGTTTGTCATTAGTCAGGGAGTGTTTGATACAGACAGGAATATTGGGGTTTGTTATCAGTGAGGGAGTGTTTGATACAGACAGGGATTTTGGGGTTTGTTATCAGTGAGGGAGTGTTTGATACACACAGGGATATTGAGGTTTGATTTCAGTGAGGGAGCGTTTGATAAAGACAGGGATATTGGGGTTTAAGCTGGGATATTGGGATTTTTTATCAGTGAGGGAGTGTTTGATACAGACAGGGATATTAGAGTTTGATATCAGTGAGGGAGTGATTGAAACAGACAGGGATATTAGGGTTTATGAGTGAGAGAGTGTTTAGTAGAGACTAGGGATATTTAGGTTTGTTATCAATGAGGGACTGTTTGATACAGACAGAGATATTGGGGTTTGTTATCAATGAGGGAGTGTTTGATACATACAGGGATATTGGGGTTTGATATCAATTGAGGGATTGACTGAAACAGACAGGGATATGAGGGTTTATGCGTGAGGGAGTGTTTGATACAGACAGGAATATTGGGGCTTATTTTCAATGAGGGAGTGTTTGATACAGGCAGAGGTATTGGTGTTCATGAGTCATGGCATGTTTAGTACGCACTAGGGACATTGTGGGTTTGATGTCAGTGAGGGAATGTTTGATATTGACGGTGATATTGGGGTTTGATATCAGTGAGGTAGTATTTGACACAGGCAGCGATATTGGGGTTTATTATCAGTGAGGGAGTGTTTGATATGGACAGGGATATTGCGGGTTTGATATCAGTGAGGGAGTGTTTGATACAGACAGGGATATTGGGGTTTAAGCTGGAATATTGGTGTTTGTTATCAGTGAGGGAGTGTTTATATAGACAGTGATATTGGGGTTTGTTATCAGTGAGGGAGTGTTTGATACACGCAGGGATATTGGGGTTTGATTTCCGTGAGGGAGCGTTTGATATAGACAGGGATATTGGGGTTTAAGCTGGGATATTGGGGGTTTTTATCAGTGAGGGAGTGTTTGATAAAGACAGGGATATTAGAGTTTGATATCAGTGAGGGAGTGATTGAAACAGACAGGGATATTAGGGTTTATGAGTGAGAGGGAGTGTTTAGTAGAGACTAGGGCTATTTAGGTTTGTTATCAATGAGGGAGTGTTTGATACAGACAGGGATATTGGGGTTTGTTATCAGTGAGGGAGTGAATGATACAGACAGGCATATCGTGGTTTGTTATTAGTGAGGGAATGTTTGATACAGACAGGGATATTGGTGTTTGTTATTAGTCAGGGAGTGTTTGATACGCACCAGTATTTTGGGGTTTGATATCACTGAGGGGGTGTTTGATACAGATGGGCGTATTGGGGATTGCCATCAGTGAGAGTCTGTTTAATACTGACAGGGATATTGGGGTTTGTTATCAGTGAGGGAGTGTTTTATACAGACAGGGATATTGAGCTTTGTTATCAGTGAGGGAGTGTTTGATACAGACAGGGATATTGAGGTTTATGCAGGGATATTGGGGTTTGATATCATTGAGGGAGTGTTTGATACAGACATGGATAATGGGGTTTATGAAGGGATATTGGGGTTTGATATCAGTGAGGGAGTATTTGAAACAGACAGGGATATTGATGTTTATGAGTGAGGGAGTGTTTGATACTGACAGGGATATTGGTGTTTGTTATCAGTGGGGGAGTGATTGATACAGACAGAGATATTGGGGTTTGTTATTAATCAGGGAATGTTTGATACAGACAGGGACATTGGGGTTTGTTATCAATGAGGGAGTCTTTGATACAAACAGGGATATTGGGGTTTGATATCAGTGAGGGAATGTTTGATACAGACAGGAATATTGGGGTTTGATATCAGTGAAGGACTGAATCATACAGAAAGGGATATCAGGGTTTATGGTGAGGGAGTGTTTAGTGCAGACGAGGGATATTGGGGGTTTCTTATCAGTGAGGGAGTGTTTGATACAGACAGGGATATTGGGGATTGATATCACTGACGAAGTGTTTGATACAGACAGGGATATTGTGGTTTTTGCAGGGATATAGGGGTTTGATATCAATGTGGGAATGTTTGATACAGACAGGGATATTGGTGTTTTTTATCAGTGATGGAGTGATTGATACAGACAGGGATAATGGGGTTTGATATCAGTGAGTGAGTGATTGATACAGACAGGGATATCAGGGTTTATGTGTGAGGGAGTGTTTGATATAGACAGGAATATTGTGGTTTATTATCAATGAGGGAGTGTTTGATACAGACAGGTGTATTGGTGTTCATGAGTGATGGAGTGTTTTATACGCACTAGGGATATTAGGGGTTTGATATCAGTGAGGCTGTGTTTGATATAGACAGGGATAATGGGGTTTGATATCAGTGCGGGAGAGTTAGATACGGACAGGGATATTGATGTTTATGTCTGAGGGAGTGTTTATTACAGACTAGGGATATTTAGGTTTGTTATCAGTGAGGGAGTGTTTGTTACAGACAGGGATATTGGGGTTTGATATTTGTGAGGGAGTGTTTGATACAGACAGGGATAATGGTGTTTGTTATTAGTCAGGGAGTGTTTGATACGCACCGGGATTTTGGGGTTTGATATCACTGAGGGGGTGTTTGATACAGATGGGGGTATTGGGGTTTGCCATCAGTGAGAGTCTGTTTAATACTGACAGGGATATTGGGGTTTGTTATCAGTGAGGAAGTGTTTTATACAGACAGGGATATTGAGCTTTGTTATCAGTGAGGGAGTGTTTGATACCGACAGGGATGTTGGGGCTTGTTATCAGTGAGGGAGTGAATGATACAGACAGGCATATTGGGGTTTGTTATTAGTGAGGGCGAGTTAGATACAGACAGGGATTTTGGTGTTTGTTATTAGTCAGGAAGTGTTTGATACGCACCGGGATTTTGGGGTTTGCCATCAGTGAGAGATTGTTTGATACTGACAGGGATGTTGAGGTTTGTCATTAGTCAGGGAGTGTTTGATACAGACAGGAATATTGGGGTTTGTTATCAGTGAGGGAGTGTTTGATACAGACAGGGATTTTGGGGTTTGTTATCAGTGAGGGAGTGTTTGATACACACAGGGATATTGAGGTTTGATTTCAGTGAGGGAGCGTTTGATAAAGACAGGGATATTGGGGTTTAAGCTGGGATATTGGGATTTTTTATCAGTGAGGGAGTGTTTGATACAGACAGGGATATTAGAGTTTGATATCAGTGAGGGAGTGATTGAAACAGACAGGGATATTAGGGTTTATGAGTGAGAGAGTGTTTAGTAGAGACTAGGGATATTTAGGTTTGTTATCAATGAGGGACTGTTTGATACAGACAGAGATATTGGGGTTTGTTATCAATGAGGGAGTGTTTGATACATACAGGGATATTGGGGTTTGATATCAATTGAGGGATTGACTGAAACAGACAGGGATATGAGGGTTTATGCGTGAGGGAGTGTTTGATACAGACAGGAATATTGGGGCTTATTTTCAATGAGGGAGTGTTTGATACAGGCAGAGGTATTGGTGTTCATGAGTCATGGCATGTTTAGTACGCACTAGGGACATTGTGGGTTTGATGTCAGTGAGGGAATGTTTGATATTGACGGTGATATTGGGGTTTGATATCAGTGAGGTAGTATTTGACACAGGCAGCGATATTGGGGTTTATTATCAGTGAGGGAGTGTTTGATATGGACAGGGATATTGCGGGTTTGATATCAGTGAGGGAGTGTTTGATACGGACAAGGATATTGTGGTTTGTTATCAGTGAGGGACTGTTTGATACAGACAGGGATATTGGGGTTTGTTATTAGTCAGGGAGTGTTTAATACAAACAGAGATTTTGGGGTTGGATATCAGTAAGGGAGTGTCTGATTCCGACTGAGATATTGGGGTTTGTTATCAGTGAGGGAGCGTTTGGTACAGACAGAGATGTTGCGGATTGTTATTAGTGAGGGATTGTCTGATACAGACAGGCATATTGGGGTTTGTTATCAGTGAGGGAGTGAATCATACAGACAGGCATATCGTGGTTTGTTATTAGTGACGGAGTGTTTGATACAGACAGGGATATTGGTGTTTGTTATTAGTCAGGGAGTGCTTGATACGCACCGGTATTTTGGGGTTTGATATCACTGAGGGGGTGTTTGATACAGACGGGGGTATTGGGGTTTGCCATCAGTGAAAGTCTGTTTAATACTGACAGGGATATTGGGGTTTGTTATCAGTGAGGGAGTGTTTTATACTGACAGGGATATTGAGCTTTGTTATCAGTCAGGGAGTGTTTGATACAGACAGGGATATTTAGGTTTGTTATCATTGAGGGAGTGTTTGATACAGACAGGGATATTGAGGTTTATGCAGGGATATTGGGGTTTGATATCAGTGAGGGAGTGTGTGATACAGGCAGGGATAATTAGGTTTGTTATCAGTGAGGGAGTGTTTGATACAGACAGGGATATTGAGGTTTATGCAGGGATATTAGGGTTTGATATCAGTGAGGGAGTGTTTGATACAGGCAGGGATAATTAGGTTTGATATCAGTGAGGGAGTGTTTGATACAGACAGGGATATTGATGTTTATGAGTGAGGGAGTGTTTGATACAGACAGGGATGTTGGGGCTTGTTATCAGTGAGGGAGTGAATGATACAGACAGGCATATTGGGGTTTGTTATTAGTGAGGCAGAGTTAGATACAGACAGGGATTTTGGTGTTTGTTATCAGTGAGAGATTGTTTGATACAGACAGGGTCATTGAGGTTGGTTATTAGTCAGGGAGTGTTTGATACAGACAGGGATATTGGTGTTAATGAGTGATGGCGTGTTTAGAACGCACTAGGGATATTGGGGGTTTGATATCAGTGAGGGAGTGTTTGATATTGACAGTGTTATTGGGGTTTGTTATCAGTGAGGGAGTGTTTGATACAGACAGGGATATTGGGGTTTGTTATCAGTGAGGGAGTGTTTGATACGGACAGGGATATTGGGTGTTTGAAATCGGTGACTGAGTGTCTAATACAGACAGGAATATTGGGGTTTGATCTCAGTGGGGGAGCGTTTGATACCGACAGAGATGTTGGGGCTTGTTCTTAGTGAGGGAGTGTCTGATACAGACAGGCATATTGGGGTTTGTTATCAGTGATGGAGTGAATGAATCTGACAGGCATAATGAGGTTTGTTATTAGTGAGGGAGTGTTTGATATAGACAGGGATATTGGTGTTTGTTATTAGTCAGGGAGTGTTTGATACGCACCGGGATTTTGGGATTTGATATCAGTGAGGTGGTGTTTGATACAGACAGGAATATTGGGGTTTGTTATCAGTGAGAGCGTGTTTGATACAGACAGGGATATTGGTGTTTGTTATTAGTCAGGGAGTGTTTGATACGCACCAGTATTTTGGGGTTTGATATCACTGAGGGGGTGTTTGATACAGATGGGGGTATTGGGGATTGCCATCAGTGAGAGTCTGTTTAATACTGACAGGGATATTGGGGTTTGTTATCAGTGAGGGAGTGTTTTATACAGACAGGGATATTGAGCTTTGTTATCAGTGAGGGAGTGTTTGATACAGACAGGGATATTGAGGTTTATGCAGGGATATTGGGGTTTGATATCATTGAGGGAGTGTTTGATACAGACATGGATAATGGGGTTTATGAAGGGATATTGGGGTTTGATATCAGTGAGGGAGTATTTGAAACAGACAGGGATATTGATGTTTATGAGTGAGGGAGTGTTTGATACTGACAGGGATATTGGTGTTTGTTATCAGTGGGGGAGTGATTGATACAGACAGAGATATTGGGGTTTGTTATTAATCAGGGAATGTTTGATACAGACAGGGACATTGGGGTTTGTTAACAGACAGGGATATTGGGGTTTGATATTTGTGAGGGAGTGTTTGATACACACAGGGATATTAGGTTTATGAGTGAGAGAGTGTTTAGTACAGACTAGGGATATTTAGGTTTGTTATCAGTGAGGGAGTGTTTGATACACACAGGGATATTGGGGTTTGATTTCAGTGAGGGAGTGTTTGATACAGACAGGGATATTAGAGTTTGATATCAGTGAGGGAGTGATTGAAACAGACAGGGATATTAGGGTTTATGAGTGAGAGAGTGTTTAGTAGAGACTACGAATATTTAGGTTTGTTATCACTGAGGGAGTGTTTGATACATACAGGGATATCAGGGTTTGATATCAATTGAGGGATTGACTGAAACAGACAGGGATATGAGGGTTTATGTGTGAGGGAGTGTTTGATACAGACAGGAATATTGGGGTTTATTTTCAATGAGGGTGTGTTTGGTACAGACAGAGGTATTGGTGTTCATGAGTGATGGTGTGTTTAGTACACACTAGGGATATTGTGGGTTTGATGTCAGTGAGGGAATGTTTGATATTGACAGTGATATTGGGGTTTGATATCAGTGAGGTAGTCTTTGACATAGGCAGCGATATTGGGGTTTATTATCAGTGAGGGAGTGTTTGATACGGCCAGGGATATTGCGGGTTTGATATCAGTGAGGGATTGTTTGATATAGACATGGATATTGGGGTTGTTATCAGTGAGTGAGTGTTTTATATAGACAGGGATATTGGGGTTTGTTATTAGTCAGGGAGTGTTTAATACAAACAGAGATTTTGGGGTTGGATATCAGTAAGGGAGTGTCTGATTCCGACTGAGATATTGGGGTTTGTTATCAGTGAGGGAGCATTTGGTACAGACAGAGATGTTTGGGATTGTTATTAGTGAGGGATTGTCTGATACAGACAGGCATATCGTGGTTTGTTATTAGTGACGGAGTGTTTGATACAGACAGGGATATTGGTGTTTGTTATTAGTCAGGGAGTGTTTGATACGCACCGGGATTTTGGGGTTTGATATCACTGAGGGGGTGTTTGATACAGATGGGGGTATTGGGGTTTGCCATCAGTGAGAGTCTGTTTAATACTGACAGGGATATTGGGGTTTGTTATCAGTGAGGGAGTGTTTTATACAGACAGGGATAATGAGCTTTGTTATCAGCGAGGGAGTATTTGATACAGACAGGGATATTGGGGTTTGTTATCAGTGGGTGAGTGATTGAGACAGACAGGGATATTGGTTTTTGTTATTAGTCAGGGAGTGTTTGATACAGAGATTTTGGGGTTGGATATCAGTGATGGAGTGTCTGATACAGACAGGCATATTGGGGTTTGATCTCAGTGGGGGAGCGTTTGATACTGACAGAGATGTTGGGGCTTGTTCTTAGTGAGGGAGTGTCTGATACAGACAGGCATATTGGGGTTTGTTATCAGTGATGGAGTGAATGATTCTGACAGGCATATTGAGGTTTGTTATTAGTGAGGGAGTGTTTGATATAGACAGGGATATTGGTGTTTGTTATTAGTCAGGGAGTGTTTGATACGCACCGGGATTTTGGGATTTGATATCAGTGAGGTGGTGTTTGATACAGACAGGGGTATTGGGGTTTGTCATCATTGAGAGATTGTTTGATGCTGATAGGGACATTGGGGGTTGTTATTAGTCAGGGACTGTTTGATACAGACAGGGATATTGGCGTTTGTTATCAGTGGGGGAGTGATTGATACAGACAGAGATATTGGTGTTTGTTATTAATCAGGGAATGATTGATACAGACAGGGATATTGGGGTTTGTTATCAGTGAGGGAGTCTTTGATACAGACAGGGATATTAGGGGTTGATATCAGTGAGGGAATGTTTGATACAGACAGGGATATTGGGGTTTGATATCAGTGAGGGACTGAATCATACAGACAGGGATATCAGGGTTTATGGTGAGGGAGTGTTTAGTGCAGACTAGGGATATTGGGGGTTTCTTATCAGTGAGGGAGTGTTTGATACAGACAGGGATATTGGGGATTGTTATCAGTGACGGAGTGTTTGATACAGACAGGGATATTGCGGTTTTTGCAGGGATATAGGGGTTTGATATCAATGTGGGAATGTTTGATACAGACAGGGATATTGGTGTTTTTTATCAGTGATGGAGTGATTGATACAGACAGGGATAATGGGGTTTGATATCAGTGAGTGAGTGATTGATACAGACAGGGATATCAGTGTTTATGAGTGAGGGAGTGTTTGATATAGGCAGGAATATTGGGGTTTATTATCAATGAGGGAGTGTTTGATACAGACAGGTGTATTGGTGTTCATGAGTGATGGAGTGTTTTATATGCACTAGGGATATTGGGGGTCTGATATCAGTGAAGGTGTGTTTGATATAGACAGAGATATTGGGGTTTATTATCAGTGAGGGAGTGTTTGATACGGACAGGGATATTGGGGTTTGTTATCCGTGAGTGTGTGTTTGATACAGACAGGGATATTAGGTTTATGAGTGAGAGAGTGTTTAGTACAGACTAGGGATATTGGGGTTTGTTATCACTGAGGGAGTGTTTGATACAGACAGGGATATTGGGGATTGATATCACTGACGGAGTGTTTGATACAGACAGGGATATTGGTGTTAATGAGTGATGGCGTGTTTAGAACGCACTAGGGTTATTGGGGGTTTGATATCAGTGAGGGAGTGTTTGATATTGACAGTGTTATTGGGGTTTGTTATCAGTGAGGGAGTGTTTGATACAGACAGGGATATTGGGGTTTGTTATCAGTGAGGGAGTGTTTGATACGGACAGGGATATTGGGTGTTTGAAATCGGTGACTGAGTGTCTGATACAGACAGGAATATTGGGGTTTGATCTCAGTGGGGGAGCGTTTGATACTGACAGAGATGTTGGGGCTTGTTCTTAGTGAGGGAGTGTCTGATACAGACAGGCATATTGGGGTTTGTTATCAGTGATGGAGTGAATGAATCTGACAGGCATATTGAGGTTTGTTATTAGTGAGGGAGTGTTTGATATAGACAGGGATATTGGTGTTTGTTATTAGTCAGGGAGTGTTTGATACGCACCGGGATTTTGGGATTTGATATCAGTGAGGTGGTGTTTGATACAGACAGGAATATTGGGGTTTGTTATCAGTGAGAGCGTGTTTGATACAGACAGGGATATTGGGGATTGATATCGCTGACGGAGTGTTTGATACAGACAGGGATATTAGGTTTATGAGTGAGAGAGTGTTTAGTACAGACTAGGGATATTTAGGTTTGTTATCAGTGAGGGAGTGTTTGATACAGACATGGATATTGGGGTTTGATTTCAGTGAGGGAGCATTGGATACAGACAGGGTTATTGGGGTTTATGCTCGGATATTGGTGTTTTTTTATCAGTGAGGGAGTGTTTGATACAGACAGGGATATTAGAGTTTGATATCAGTGAGGGAGTGATTGAAACAGACAGGGATATTAGGGTTTATGAGTGAGAGAGTGTTTAGTAGAGACTAGAGATATTTAGGTTTGTTATCAATGAGGGAGTGTTTGATACAGATAGGGATATTGGGGTTTGTTATTAGTCAGGGAGTGTTTAATACAAACAGAGATTTTGGGGTTGGATATTAGGAAGGGAGTGTCTGATTCAGACTGAGATATTGGGGTTTACTATCAGTGAGGGAGCGTTTGGTACAGACAGAGATGTTGGGGATTGTTATTAGTGAGGGATTGTCTGATACAGACAGGCATATTGGGGTTTGTTATCAGTGAGGGAGTGAATGATACAGACAGGCATATCGTGGTTTGTTATTAGTGATGGAGTGTTTGATACAGACAGGGATATTGCTGTTTGTTATTAGTCAGGGAGTGTTTGATATGCACCGGGATTTTGGGGTTTGATATCAGTGAGGGGGTGTTTGGTACAGACAGGGATATTGGGGTTTGTTATTAGTCAGGGAGTGTTTGATACAGAAAGGGATTTTGGGGTTTGTTATCAATGAGGGAGTGAATGATTCAGACAGGGATATCAGGGTTTATGAGTGAGGGGGTGTTTGATATACGCAGGAACATCTTGGTTTGTTATCGGTGAGGGAGTTTTTGATATAGACAGGGATATTGGGGTTTGTTATCAGTGAGGGAGTGTTTGGTACAGACTGGGATATTGAGGTTTGTTATCAGTGAGGGAGTGTTTGATACAGACAGGGATATTGGGGTTTGTTTTCAGTGCGGGAGTCTTTGATATAGACAGGGATATTTAGGTTTGTTATCAGTGAGAGAGTGTTTGATACAGACAGGGATATTGAGGTTTATGCAGGGATATTGGGGTTTGATATCAGTGAGGGAGTGTTTGATACAGACAGGGATAATTGTGTTTATGCAGGGATATTGGAATTGATATCAGTGAGGGAGTATTTGAAACAGACTGGGATATTGATGTTTATGAGTGAGGCATATAGGGGTTTGTTATTAGTGAGGGAGAGTTAGATACAGACAGGGATTTTGGTGTTTGTTATTCATCAGGAAGTGTTTGATACGCACCGGGATTTTGGGGTTTGCCATCAGTGAGAGATTGTTTGATACTGACAGGGATATTGAGGTTTGTTCTTAGTCAGGGAGTGTTTGATACAGACAGGAATATTGGGGTTTGTTATCAGTGAGGGAGTGTTTGATACAGACAGGGATTTTGGGGTTTGTTATCAGTGAGGGAGTGTTTGATACACACAGGGATATTGAGGTTTGATTTCAGTGAGGGAGAGTTAGATACCTACAGGGATATTGGAGTTTATGAGTGAGGGAGCATCTGATACAGGTATGTATGTGTTTATGCGTGAGTGAGTCTCTGATACAGACAGGGATATTGGAGGCTATGATCACTGAGGAAGTTTCTGATACAGACAGATATTGGGATTTGATATTAGTGAGGGAGTGTTTGATACAGACAGGGATATTGGGTTTTGATATCAGTGAGGGAGTGTCTGATACAGACTGGGATATTGGGACCTCTTATCAGTGAGGGAGTGTTTAGTATTGACAGGAATATTGGGGTTTGTTATCGGTGAGTGTGTGTTAGATACAGACAGGCATTTTGGGGTTTGTTATCAGTGAGGGAATATTTGATACAGACAGGAACATTGGGGGCTGCTATCAGTGATGGAGTGTTTGATACAGACAGGGATATTGGGGGCTGTTATCAGTGAGGGAGTGTTTGATACAGACTGGGATATTAGGGTTTGATATCAGTGAGGGAGTCATTGAAAGAGACAGGTATATCAGTGTTTATGAGTGAGGGAGTGTTTGATACAGACTAGGGATATTTAGGTTTGTTATCAATGAGGGAGTGTTTGATACAGACAGGAATATTGGGGTTTATTTTCAGTGAGGGAGTGTTTGATACAGACAGGGGTATTGCTGTTCATGAGTGATGGTGTTTTTAGTAAGCACTAGGGATATTGGGGATTTTGGTTTGTTATCGGTGAGGGAGTTTTTGATATAGACAGGGATATTGGGGTTTGTTATCAGTGAGGGAGTGTTTGATATAGACAGTGATATTGGGGTTTGATATCAGTGAGGCAGTGTTTGACACAGACTGGGATATTGGGGTTTATTATCTGTGAGGGAGTGTTTGATACAGACAGGGATATTGGGGTCTGTTATCAGTGAGGGAGTGTTTGATAAAGACAGGGATATTGGGGTTTGTTATCAGTGAGGGAGTGTTTGATAGAGACAGGGAAATTAGGGTTTGATATTACTAGAATGTGTGATTGAAACAGAGAGGTATATTAGGGTTTATGAGAGATAGAGTGTTTGATACAGACAGGAATATTGTGGTTTATTTTCAATGAGGGAATGTTTGGTACAGACAGGAGTATTGGTGTTCATGAGTGATGGCATGTTTAGTACGACACTAGGGATATTGGGGGTTTGATATCAGTGAGGGTGTGTTTGATATAGACACTGATATTGGGGTTTGATATCAGTGAGGGAGTGTTTGACACAGGCAGCGATATTGGGGTTTATTATCAGTGAGGGAGTGTTTGATACGGACACGGATATTGGGGGTTTGATATCAGTGAGGGATTGTTTGATATAGACATGGATATTGGGGTATGTTATCAGGTATGGAGTGTTTTATACAGGCAGGGATATTGGGGTTTGATATTAGTCAGGGATTGTTTGGTACAAACAGAGATTTTGGGGTTGGATATCAGTGAGGGAGTTTCTGATTCAGACAGGCATATTGGGGTTTGTTATCAGTGAGGGAGTGAATAATACAGACAGGCATAGCAGGGTTTGTTATTAGTGACGGAATGTTTGATACAGACAGGGATATTGGTGTTTGTTATTAGTCAGGGAGTGTTTGATATGCACCGGGATTTTGGAGTTTGATATCAGTGAGAGGGTGTTTGATACAGACAGGGGTATTGGGGTTTGTTAATAGTCACGGAGTGTTTGATACAGTCAGGGATATTGGGATTTGTTAGCAATGAGGGAGGGATTTATTCAGACAGGGATATCAGGGTTTATGAGTGAGGGGTTTTTTGATACAGACAGGAACATTGGGATTTGTAATCAGTGAGGGAGTGTTTGATACACATAGGGATATTAGGGTTTATGAGTGAGACAGTGTTTAGTACAGACTAGGGATATTTAGGTTTTTTATCAGTGAGGGAGTGTTTGATACAGACAGGGATATTGGGGTTAATTATCAGTGAGGGAGTGTTTGATACAGACAGGGATATTGGGGTTTGTTATCAGTGAGGGAGTGTTTGATAGAGACAGGGACATTGGGGTTGATTTCAGTGAGGGAGCGTTTGATACAGACCGGGACATTGGGGTTTAAGCAGTGATATATGTGATTGATATCAGTGAGGGAGTGTTTGATACAGACAGGGATATTAGTGTTTGATATCAGTGAGAGAGTGACTGAAACAGACAAGGATATTAGGGTTTATGAGTGAGAGAGTTTTTAGTAGAGACTAGGGATATTTAGGTTTGTTATCAATGAGGGAGTGTTTGATACAGCCAGGGATATTGGGGTTTGTTATCAGTGAGGGAGTGATTGATACAGACAGGGATATCGTGGTTTGCTATTAGTGAGGGAATGTTTGATACAGACAGGGATATTGGTGTTTGTTATTAGTCAGGGAGTGTTTGATACGCACCAGTATTTTGGGGTTTGATATCACTGAGGGGGTGTTTGATACAGATGGAGGTATTGGGGTTTGCCATCAGTAAGAGTCTGTTTAATACTGACAGGGATATTGGGGTTTGTTATCAGTGAGGGAGTGTTTTATACAGACAGGGATATTGAGCTTTGTAATCAGTGAGGGAGTGTTTGATACAGACAGGGATATTGAGGTTTATGCAGGGATATTGGGGTTTGATATCATTGAGGGAGTGTTTGATACAGACATGGATAATGGGGTTTATGAAGGGATATTGGGGTTTGATATCAGTGAGGGAGTATTTGAAACAGACAGGGATATTGATGTTTATGAGTGAGGGAGTGTTTGATACAGACAGGGATGTTGGGGCTTGTTATCAGTGAGGGAGTGAATGATACAGACAGGCATATTGGGGTTTGTTATTAGTGAGGGAGAGTTAGATACAGACAGGGATTTTGGTGTTTGTTATTAGTCAGGAAGTGTTTGATACGCACCGGGATTTTGGGGTTTGCCATCAGTGAGAGATTGTTTGATACTGACAGGGATATTGAGGTTTGTTATTAGTCAGGGAGTGTTTGATACAGACAGGAATATTGGGGTTTGTTATCAGTGAGGGAGTGTTTGATACACACAGGGATTTTGGGGTTTGTTATCAGTGAGGGAGTGTTTGATACACACAGGAATATTGAGGTTTGATTTCAGTGAGGGAGAGTTAGATACCTACAGGGATATTGGAGTTTAGGAGTGAGGGAGCATCTGATACAGGTATGTATGTGTTTATGCGTGAGTGAGTCTCTGATACAGACAGGGATATTGGAGGCTATGATCACTGAGGAACTGTCTGATACAGACAGATATTGGGATTTGATATTAGTGAGGGAGTGTTTGATACAGACAGGGATATTGGGTTTTGATATCAGTGAGGGAGTGTCTGATACAGACTGGGATATTGGGACCTCTTATCAGTGAGGGAGTGTTTAGTATTGACAGGAATATTGGGGTTTGTTATCGGTGAGTGTGTGTTAGATACAGACAGGCATTTTGGGGTTTGTTATCAGTGAGGGAATATTTGATACAGACAGGAACATTGGGGGCTGCTATCAGTGATGGAGTGTTTGATACAGACAGGGATATTGGGGGCTGTTATCAGTGAGGGAGTGTTTGATACAGACTGGGATATTAGGGTTTGATATCAGTGAGGGAGTCATTGAAAGAGACAGGTATATCAGTGTTTATGAGTGAGGGAGTGTTTGATACAGACTAGGGATATTTAGGTTTGTTATCAATGAGGGAGTGTTTGATACAGACAGGAATATTGGGGTTTATTTTCAGTGAGGGAGTGTTTGATACAGACAGGGGTATTGCTGTTCATGAGTGATGGTGTTTTTAGTAAGCACTAGGGATATTGGGGGTTTCATATCAGTGAGGGAGTGTTTGATATAGACAGTGATATTGGGGTTTGATATCAGTGAGGCAGTGTTTGACACAGACTGGCATATTGGGGTTTATTATCAGTGAGGGAGTGTTTGATACAGACAGGGATATTGGGGTCTGTTATCAGTGAGGGAGTGTTTGATAAAGACACGGATATTGGGGTTTGTTATCAGTGAGGGAGTGTTTGATACAGACAGGGATATTGGGGTTTGTTATCAGTGAGGGAGTGTTTGATACAGACAGGGATATTAGGGTTTGATATTACTAGAGTGTGTGATTGAAACAGAGAGGTATATTAGGGTTTATGAGTGATGGAGTATTTGATACAGACAGGAATATTGTGGTTTATTTTCAATGAGGGAATGTTTGGTACAGACAGGAGTATTGGTGTTCATGAGTGATGGCATGTTTAGTACGACACTAGGGATATTGGGGGTTTGATATCAGTGAGGGTGTGTTTGATATAGACACTGATATTGGGGTTTGATATCAGTGAGGGAGTGTTTGACACAGGCAGCGATATTGGGGTTTATTATCAGTGAGGGAGTGTTTGATACGGACACGGATATTGGGGGTTTGATATCAGTGAGGGATTGTTTGATATAGACATGGATATTGGGGTATGTTATCAGGTATGGAGTGTTTTATACAGGCAGGGATATTGGGGTTTGATATTAGTCAGGGATTGTTTGGTACAAACAGAGATTTTGGGGTTGGATATCAGTGAGGGAGTTTCTGATTCAGACAGGCATATTGGGGTTTGTTATCAGTGAGGGAGTGAATGATACAGACAGGCATAGCAGGGTTTGTTATTAGTGACGGAATGTTTGATACAGACAGGGATATTGGTGTTTGTTATTAGTCAGGGAGTGTTTGATATGCACCGGGATTTTGGAGTTTGATATCAGTGAGAGGGTGTTTGATACAGACAGGGGTATTGGGGTTTGTTAATAGTCACGGAGTGTTTGATACAGTCAGGGATATTGGGATTTGTTATCAATGAGGGATGGATTTATTCAGACAGGGATATCAGGGTTTATGAGTGAGGGGGTTTTTGATACAGACAGGAACATTGGGATTTGTAATCAGTGAGGGAGTGTTTGATACAGATAGGGATATTAGGGTTTATGAGTGAGACAGTGTTTAGTACAGACTAGGGATATTTAGGTTTTTTATCAGTGAGGGAGTGTTTGATACAGACAGGGATATTGGGGTTAATTATCAGTGAGGGAGTGTTTGATACAGACAGGGATATTGGGGTTTGTTATCAGTGAGGGAGTGTTTGATAGAGACAGGGACATTGGGGTTGATTTCAGTGAGGGAGCGTTTGATACAGACTGGGACATTGGGGTTTAAGCAGTGATATATGTGATTGATATCAGTGAGGGAGTGTTTGATACAGACAGGGATATTAGTGTTTGATATCAGTGAGAGAGTGACTGAAACAGACAGGGATATTAGGGTTTATGAGTGAGAGAGTTTTTAGTAGAGACTAGGGATATTTAGGTTTGTTATCAATGAGGGAGTGTTTGATACAGCCAGGGATATTGGGGTTTGTTATCAGTGAGGGAGTGATTGATACAGACAGGGATATTGCTGTTTGATATCTTTGAGGGAGTGCTTGATACAGACAGGGATATTAGGTATATGAGTGAGAGAGTGTTTAGTACAGACTCGGGATATTTAGGTTTGTTATCAGTGAGGGAGTGTGTCTTACAGACAGGGATATTGGTGTTTGATATTTGTGAGGGAGTGTTTGATACAGACTGGGATATTGGTGTTTGTTATTAGTCAGGGAGTGTTTGATACGCACCGGTATTTTGGGGTTTGATATCACTGAGGGGGTGTTTGATACAGACGGGGGTATTGGGGTTTGCCATCAGTGAGAGTCTGTTTAATACTGACAGGGATATTGGGGTTTGTTATCAGTGAGGGAGTGTTTTATACAGACAGGGATATTGAGGTTTATGCAGGGATATTGGGGTTTGATATCAGTGAGGGAGTGTTTGATACAGGCAGGGATAATGGGGTTTATGTAGGGATATTGGGGTTTGATATCAGTGAGGGAGTATTTGAAACAGACAGGGATATTGATGTTTATGTGTGAGGGTGTGTTTGATACCGACAGGGATGTTGGGGCTTGTTATCAGTGAGGGAGTGAATGATACAGACAGGCATATTGGGGTTTGTTATTAGTGAGGGCGAGTTAGATACAGACAGGGATTTTGGTGTTTGTTATTAGTCAGGAAGTGTTTGATACGCACCGGGATTTTGGGGTTTGCCATCAGTGAGAGATTGTTTGATACTGACAGGGATATTGAGGTTTGTTATTAGTCAGGGAGTGTTTGATACAGACAGGAATATTGGGGTTTGTTATCAGTGAGGGAGTGTTTGATACAGACAGGGATTTTGGGGTTTGTTATCAGTGAGGGAGTGTTTGATACACACAGGGATATTGAGGTTTGATTTCAGTGAGGGAGAGTTAGATACCTACAGGGATATTGGAGTTTATGAGTGAGGGAGCATCTGATACAGGTATATATGTGTTTATGCGTGAGTGAGTCTCTGATACAGACAGGGATATTGGAGGCTATGATCACTGAGGAAGTGTCTGATACAGACAGATATTGGGATTTGATATTAGTGAGGGAGTGTCTGATACAGACTGGGATATTGGGTTTTGATATCAGTGAGGGAGTGTTTAGTATTGACAGGAATATTGGGGTTTGTTATCGGTGAGTGTGTGTTAGATACAGACAGGCATTTTGGGGTTTGTTATCAGTGAGGGAATATTTGATACAGACAGGAACATTGGGGGCTGCTATCAGTGATGGAGTGTTTGATACAGACAGGGATATTGGGGGCTGTTATCAGTGAGGGAGTGTTTGATACAGACTGGGATATTAGGGTTTGATATCAGTGAGGGAGTCATTGAAAGAGACAGGTTTATCAGTGTTTATGAGTGAGGGAGTGTTTGATACAGACTAGGGATATTTAGGTTTGTTATCAATGAGGGAGTGTTTGATACAGACAGGAATATTGGGGTTTATTTTCAGTGAGGGAGTGTTTGATACAGACAGGGGTATTGCTGTTCATGAGTGATGGTGTTTTTAGTAAGCACTAGGGATATTGGGGGTTTCATATCAGTGAGGGAGTGTTTGATATAGACAGTGATATTGGGGTTTGATATCAGTGAGGCAGTGTTTGACACAGACTGGGATATTGGGGTTTATTATCAGTGAGGGAGTGTTTGATACAGACAGGGATATTGGGGTCTGTTATCAGTGAGGGAGTGTTTGATAAAGACACGGATATTGGGGTTTGTTATCAGTGAGGGAGTGTTTGATGCAGACAGGGATATTGGGGTTTGTTATCAGTGAGGGAGTGTTTGATAGAGACAGGGATATTAGGGTTTGATATTACTAGAGTGTGTGATTGAAACAGAGAGGTATATTAGGGTTTATGAGTGATGGAGTGTTTGATACAGACAGGAATATTGTGGTTTATTTTCAATGAGGGAATGTTTGGTACAGACAGGAGTATTGGTGTTCATGAGTGATGGCATGTTTAGTACGACACTAGGGATATTGGGGGTTTGATATCAGTGAGGGTGTGTTTGATATAGACAGTGATATTGGGGTTTGATATCAGTGAGGGAGTGTTTGACACAGGCAGCGATATTGGGGTTTATTATCAGTGAGGGAGTGTTTGATACGGACACGGATATTTGGGTTTGATTTCAGTGAGGGAGTGTTTGATACAGACAGGGATATTAGAGTTTGATATCAGTGAGGGAGTGATTGAAACAGACAGGGATATTAGGGTTTATGAGTGAGAGAGTGTTTAGTAGAGACTACGAATATTTAGGTTTGTTATCACTGAAGGAGTGTTTGATACATACAGGGATATCAGGGTTTGATATCAATTGAGGGATTGACTGAAACAGACAGGGATATGAGGGTTTATGTGTGAGGGAGTGTTTGATACAGACAGGAATATTGGGGTTTATTTTCAATGAGGGTGTGTTTGGTACAGACAGAGGTATTGGTGTTCATGAGTGATGGTGTGTTTAGTACACACTAGGGATATTGTGGGTTTGATGTCAGTGAGGGAATGTTTGATATTGACAGTGATATTGGGGTTTGATATCAGTGAGGTAGTCTTTGACATAGGCAGCGATATTGGGGTTTATTATCAGTGAGGGAGTGTTTGATACGGCCAGGGATATTGCGGGTTTGATATCAGTGAGGGATTGTTTGATATAGACATGGATATTGGGGTTGTTATCAGTGAGTGAGTGTTTTATATAGACAGGGATATTGGGGTTTGTTATTAGTCAGGGAGTGTTTAATACAAACAGAGATTTTGGGGTTGGATATCAGTAAGGGAGTGTCTGATTCCGACTGAGATATTGGGGTTTGTTATCAGTGAGGGTGCATTTGGTACAGACAGAGATGTTTGGGATTGTTATTAGTGAGGGATTGTCTGATACAGACAGGCATATCGTGGTTTGTTATTAGTGACGGAGTGTTTGATACAGACAGGGATATTGATGTTTGTTATTAGTCAGGGAGTGTTTGATACGCACCGGGATTTTGGGGTTTGATATCACTGAGGGGGTGTTTGATACAGATGGGGGTATTGGGGTTTGCCATCAGTGAGAGTCTGTTTAATACTGACAGGGATATTGGGGTTTGTTATCAGTGAGGGAGTGTTTTATACAGACAGGGATAATGAGCTTTGTTATCAGCGAGGGAGTATTTGATACAGACAGGGATATTGGGGTTTGTTATCAGTGGGTGAGTGATTGAGACAGACAGGGATATTGGTTTTTGTTATTAGTCAGGGAGTGTTTGATACAGAGATTTTGGGGTTGGATATCAGTGATGGAGTGTCTGATACAGACAGGCATATTGGGGTTTGATCTCAGTGGGGGAGCGTTTGATACTGACAGAGATGTTGGGGCTTGTTCTTAGTGAGGGAGTGTCTGATACAGACAGGCATATTGGGGTTTGTTATCAGTGATGGAGTGAATGATTCTGACAGGCATATTGAGGTTTGTTATTAGTGAGGGAGTGTTTGATATAGACAGGGATATTGGTGTTTGTTATTAGTCAGGGAGTGTTTGATACGCACCGGGATTTTGGGATTTGATATCAGTGAGCTGGTGTTTGATACAGACAGGAGTATTGGGGTTTGTCATCATTGAGAGATTGTTTGATGCTGATAGGGATATTGGGGGTTGTTATTAGTCAGGGACTGTTTGATACAGACAGGGATATTGGCGTTTGTTATCAGTGGGGGAGTGATTGATACAGACAGAGATATTGGTGTTTGTTATTAATCAGGGAATGATTGATACAGACAGGGATATTGGGGTTTGTTATCAGTGAGGGAGTCTTTGATACAGACAGGGATATTAGGGGTTGATATCAGTGAGGGAATGTTTGATACAGACAGGGATATTGGGGTTTGATATCAGTGAGGGACTGAATCATACAGACAGGGATATCAGGGTTTATGGTGAGGGAGTGTTTAGTGCAGACTAGGGATATTGGGGGTTTCTTATCAGTGAGGGAGTGTTTGATACAGACAGGGATATTGGGGATTGTTATCAGTGACGGAGTGTTTGATACAGACAGGGATATTGCGGTTTTTGCAGGGATATAGGGGTTTGATATCAATGTGGGAATGTTTGATACAGACAGGGATATTGGTGTTTTTTATCAGTGATGGAGTGATTGATACAGACAGGATAATGGGGTTTGATATCAGTGAGTGAGACATTGATACAGACAGGGATATCAGTGTTTATGAGTGAGGGAGTGTTTGATATAGGCAGGAATATTGGGGTTTATTATCAATGAGGGAGTGTTTAATACAGACAGGTGTATTGGTGTTCATGAGTGATGGAGTGTTTTATATGCACTAGGGATATTGGGGGTTTGATATCAGTGAAGGTGTGTTTGATATAGACAGAGATATTGGGGTTTATTATCAGTGAGGGAGTGTTTGATACGGACAGGGATATTGGGGTTTGTTATCCGTGAGTGTGTGTTTGATACAGACAGGGATATTAGGTTTATGAGTGAGAGAGTGTTTAGTACAGACTAGGGATATTGGGGTTTGTTATCACTGAGGGAGTGTTTGATACAGACAGGGATATTGGGGTTTGATATCAGTGACGGAGTGTTTGATACAGACAGGGATATTGTGGTTTTTGCAGGGATATAGGGGTTTGATATCAATATGGGAATGTTTGATACAGACAGGGATATTGGTGTTTTTTATCAGTGATGGAGTGCTTGATACAGACAGGGATAATGGGTTATGATATCAGTGAGTGATGATTGATACAGACAGGGATATCAGGGTTTATGAGTGAGGGAGTTTTTGATATAGGCAGGAATATTGGGGTTTATTATCAATGAGGGAGTGTTTGATACAGACAGGAGTATTGGTGTTCATGAGTGATGGAGTGTTTTATACGCACTAGGGATATTGGGGGTTTGATATCAGTGAAGGTGTGTTTGATATAGACAGAGATATTGGGGTTTATTATCAGTGAGGGAGTGTTTGATACGGACAGGGATATTGGGTTTTTGAAATCGGTGAGTGAGTGTTTGATACAGACAGGAATATTGGGGTTTGTTATCCGTGAGTGTGTGTTTGATACAGACAGGGATATTAGGTTTATGAGTGAGAGAGTGTTTAGTACAGACTAGGGATATTTAGGTTTGTTATCAGTGAGGGAGTGTTTGATACAGACATGGATATTGGGGTTTGATTTCAGTGAGGGAGCATTGGATACAGACAGGGTTATTGGGGTTTATGCTCGGATATTGGGGTTTTTTTATCAGTGAGGGAGTGTTTGATACAGACAGGGATATTAGAGTTTGATATCAGTGAGGGAGTGATTGAAACAGACAGGGATATTAGGGTTTATGAGTGAGAGAGTGTTTAGTAGAGACTAGAGATATTTAGGTTTGTTATCAATGAGGGAGTGTTTGATACAGATAGGGATATTGGGGTTTGTTATTAGTCAGGGTGTGTTTAATACAAACAGAGATTTTGGGGTTGGATATCAGGAAGGGAGTGTCTGATTCAGACTGAGATATTGGGGTTTACTATCAGTGAGGGAGCGTTTGGTACAGACAGAGATGTTGGGGATTGTTATTAGTGAGGGATTGTCTGATACAGACAGGCATATTGGGGTTTGTTATCAGTGAGGGAGTGAATGATACAGACAGGCATATCGTGGTTTGTTATTAGTGACGGAGTGTTTGATACAGACAGGGATATTGCTGTTTGTTATTAGTCAGGGAGTGTTTGATATGCACCGGGATTTTGGGGTTTGATATCAGTGAGGGGGTGTTTTGTACAGACAGGGATATTGGGGTTTGTTATTAGTCAGGGAGTGTTTGATACAGAAAGGGATTTTGGGGTTTGTTATCAATGAGGGAGTGAATGATTCAGACAGGGATATCAGGGTTTATGAGTGAGGGGGTGTTTGATATACGCAGGAACATTGGGGTTTGATATCGGTGAGGGAGTTTTTGATATAGACAGGGATATTGGGGTTTGTTATCAGTGAGGGAGTGTTTGGTACAGACTGGGATATTGAGGTTTGTTATCAGTGAGGGAGTGTTTGATACAGACAGGGATATTGGGGTTTGTTTTCAGTGCGGGAGTCTTTGATATAGACAGGGATATTTAGGTTTGTTATCAGTGAGAGAGTGTTTGATACAGACAGGGATATTGATGTTTATGCAGGGATATTGGGGTTTGATATCAGTGAGGGAGTGTTTGATACAGACAGGGATAATTGTGTTTATGCAGGGATATTGGAATTGATATCAGTGAGGGAGTATTTGAAACAGACTGGGATATTGATGTTTATGAGTGAGGGAGTGTTTGATACAGACAGGGATGTTGGGGCTTGTTATCAGTGAGGGAGTGAATGATACAGACAGGCATATAGGGGTTTGTTATTAGTGAGGGAGAGTTAGATACAGACAGGGATTTTGGTGTTTGTTATTCATCAGGAAGTGTTTGATACGCACCGGGATTTTGGGGTTTGCCATCAGTGAGAGATTGTTTGATACTGACAGGGATATTGAGGTTTGTTATTAGTCAGGGAGTGTTTGATACAGACAGGAATATTGGGGTTTGTTATCAGTGAGGGAGTGTTTGATACACACAGGGATTTTGGGGTTTGTTATCAGTGAGGGAGTGTTTGATACACACAGGGATATTGAGGTTTGATTTCAGTGAGGGAGAGTTAGATACCTACAGGGATATTGGAGTTTATGAGTGAGGGAGCATCTGATACATGTATGTATGTGTTTATGCGTGAGTGAGTCTCTGATACAGACAGGGATATTGGAGGCTATGATCACTGAGGAAGTGTCTGATACAGACAGATATTGGGATTTGATATTAGTGAGGGAGTGTTTGATACAGACAGGGATATTGGGTTTTGATATCAGTGAGGGAGTGTCTGATACAGACTGGGATATTGGGACCTGTTATCAGTGAGGGAGTGTTTAGTATTGACAGGAATATTGGGGTTTGTTATCGGTGAGTGTGTGTTAGATACAGACAGGCATTTTGGGGTTTGTTATCAGTGAGGGAATATTTGATACAGACAGGAACATTGGGGGCTGCTATCAGTGATGGAGTGTTTGATACAGACAGGGATATTGGGGGCTGTTATCAGTGAGGGAGTGTTTGATACAGACTGGGATATTAGGGTTTGATATCAGTGAGGGAGTCATTGAAAGAGACAGGTATATCAGTGTTTATGAGTGAGGGAGTGTTTGATACAGACTAGGGATATTTAGGTTTGTTATCAATGAGGGAGTGTTTGATACAGACAGGAATATTGGGGTTTATTTTCAGTGAGGGAGTGTTTGATACAGACAGGGGTATTGCTGTTCATGAGTGATGGTGTTTTTAGTAAGCACTAGGGATATTGGGGGTTTCATATCAGTGAGGGAGTGTTTGATATAGACAGTGATATTGGGGTTTGATATCAGTGAGGCAGTGTTTGACACAGACTGGGATATTGGGGTTTATTATCAGTGAGGGAGTGTTTGATACAGACAGGGATATTGGGGTCTGTTATCAGTGAGGGAGTGTTTGATAAAGACACGGATATTGGGGTTTGTTATCAGTGAGGGAGTGTTTGATAGAGACAGGGATATTAGGGTTTGATATTACTAGAGTATGTGATTGAAACAGAGAGGTATATTAGGGTTTATGAGTGATGGAGTATTTGATACAGACAGGAATATTGTGGTTTATTTTCAATGAGGGAATGTTTGGTACAGACAGGAGTATTGGTGTTCATGAGTGATGGCATGTTTAGTACGACACTAGGGATATTGGGGGTTTGATATCAGTGAGGGTGTGTTTGATATAGACAGTGATATTGGGGTTTGATATCAGTGAGGGAGTGTTTGACACAGGCAGCGATATTGGGGTTTATTATCAGTGAGGGAGTGTTTGATACGGACACGGATATTGGGGGTTTGATATCAGTGAGGGATTGTTTGATATAGACATGGATATTGGGGTATGTTATCAGGTATGGAGTGTTTTATACAGGCAGGGATATTGGGGTTTGATATTAGTCAGGGATTGTTTGGTACAAACAGAGATTTTGGGGTTGGATATCAGTGAGGGAGTTTCTGATTCAGACAGGCATATTGGGGTTTGTTATCAGTGAGGGAGTGAATGATACAGACAGGCATAGCAGGGTTTGTTATTAGTGACGGAATGTTTGATACAGACAGGGATATTGGTGTTTGTTATTAGTCAGGGAGTGTTTGATATGCACCGGGATTTTGGAGTTTGATATCAGTGAGAGGGTGTTTGATACAGACAGGGGTATTGGGGTTTGTTAATAGTCACGGAGTGTTTGATACAGTCAGGGATATTGGGATTTGTTATCAATGAGGGATGGATTTATTCAGACAGGGATATCAGGGTTTATGAGTGAGGGGGTTTTTGATACAGACAGGAACATTGGGATTTGTAATCAGTGAGGGAGTGTTTGATACAGATAGGGATATTAGGGTTTATGAGTGAGACAGTGTTTAGTACAGACTAGGGATATTTAGGTTTTTTATCAGTGAGGGAGTGTTTGATACAGACAGGGATATTGGGGTTAATTATCAGTGAGGGAGTGTTTGATACAGACAGGGATATTGGGGTTTGTTATCAGTGAGGGAGTGTTTGATAGAGACAGGGATATTGGGATTTGTTATCAATGAGGGAGGGATTTATTCAGACAGGGATATCAGGGTTTATGAGTGAGGGGGTTTTTGATACAGACAGGAACATTGGGATTTGTAATCAGTGAGGGAGTGTTTGATACAGATAGGGATATTAGGGTTTATGAGTGAGACAGTGTTTAGTACAGACTAGGGATATTTAGGTTTTTTATCAGTGAGGGAGTGTTTGATACAGACAGGGATATTGGGGTTAATTATCAGTGAGGGAGTGTTTGATACAGACAGGGATATTGGGGTTTGTTATCAGTGAGGGAGTTTTTGATAGAGACAGGGACATTGGGGTTGATTTCAGTGAGGGAGCGTTTGATACAGACCGGGACATTGGGGTTTAAGCAGTGATATATGTGATTGATATCAGTGAGGGAGTGTTTGATACAGACAGGGATATTAGTGTTTGATATCAGTGAGAGAGTGACTGAAACAGACAGGGATATTAGGGTTTATGAGTGAGAGAGTTTTTAGTAGAGACTAGGGATATTTAGGTTTGTTATCAATGAGGGAGTGTTTGATACAGCCAGGGATATTGGGGTTTGTTATCAGTGAGGGAGTGATTGATACAGACAGGGATATTGCTGTTTGATATCTTTGAGGGAGTGCTTGATACAGACAGGGATATTAGGTATATTAGTGAGAGAGTGTTTAGTACAGACTCGGGATATTTAGGTTTGTTATCAGTGAGGGAGTGTTTGATACAGACAGGGATATTGGGGTTTAAGCTGGAATATTGGTGTTTGTTATCAGTGAGGGAGTGTTTATACAGACAGTGATATTGGGGTTTGTTATCAGTGAGGGAGTGTTTGATACACACAGGGATATTGGGGTTTGATTTCAGTGAGGGAGCGTTTGATATAGACAGGGATATTGGGGTTTAAGCTGGGATATTGGGGGTTTTTATCAGTGAGGGAGTGTTTGATAAAGACAGGGATATTAGAGTTTGATATCAGTGAGGGAGTGATTGAAACAGACTGGGATATTAGGGTTTATGAGTGAGAGAGTGTTTAGTAGAGACTAGGGCTATTTAGGTTTGTTATCAATGAGGGAGTGTTTGATACAGACAGGGATATTGGGGTTTGTTATCAGTGAGGGAGTGAATGATACAGACAGGCATATCGTGGTTTGTTATTAGTGAGGGAATGTTTGATACAGACAGGGATATTGGTGTTTGTTATTAGTCAGGGAGTGTTTGATACGCACCAGTATTTTGGGGTTTGATATCACTGAGGGGGTGTTTGATACAGATGGAGGTATTGGGGTTTGCCATCAGTAAGAGTCTGTTTAATACTGACAGGGATATTGGGGTTTGTTATCAGTGAGGGAGTGTTTTATACAGACAGGGATATTGAGCTTTGTTATCAGTGAGGGAGTGTTTGATACAGACAGGGATATTGAGGTTTATGCAGGGATATTGGGGTTTGATATCATTGAGGGAGTGTTTGATACAGACATGGATAATGGGGTTTATGAAGGGATATTGGGGTTTGATATCAGTGAGGGAGTATTTGAAACAGACAGGGATATTGATGTTTATGAGTGAGGGAGTGTTTGATACAGACAGGGATGTTGGGGCTTGTTATCAGTGAGGGAGTGAATGATACAGACAGGCATATAGGGGTTTGTTATTAGTGAGGGAGAGTTAGATACAGACAGGGATTTTGGTGTTTGTTATTCGTCAGGAAGTGTTTGATACGCACCGGGATTTTGGGGTTTGCCATCAGTGAGAGATTGTTTGATACTGACAGGGATATTGAGGTTTGTTATTAGTCAGGGAGTGTTTGATACAGACAGGAATATTGGGGTTTGTTATCAGTGAGGGAGTGTTTGATACAGACAGGGATTTTGGGGTTTGTTATCAGTGAGGGAGTGTTTGATACACACAGGGATATTGAGGTTTGATTTCAGTGAGGGTGAGTTAGATACCTACAGGGATATTGGAGTTTTTGAGTGAGGGAGCATCTGATACAGGTATGTATGTGTTTATGCGTGAGTGAGTCTCTGATACAGACAGGGATATTGGAGGCTATGATCACTGAGGAAGTGTCTGATACAGACAGATATTGGGATTTGATATTAGTGAGGGAGTGTTTGATACAGACAGGGATATTGGGTTTTGATATCAGTGAGGGAGTGTCTGATACAGACTGGGATATTGGGACCTCTTATCAGTGAGGGAGTGTTTAGTATTGACAGGAATATTGGGGTTTGTTATCGGTGAGTGTGTGTTAGATACAGACAGGCATTTTGGGGTTTGTTATCAGTGAGGGAATATTTGATACAGACAGGAACATTGGGGGCTGCTATCAGTGATGGAGTGTTTGATACAGACAGGGATATTGGGGGCTGTTATCAGTGAGGGAGTGTTTGATACAGACTGGGATATTAGGGTTTGATATCAGTGAGGGAGTCATTGAAAGAGACAGGTATATCAGTGTTTATGAGTGAGGGAGTGTTTGATACAGACTAGGGATATTTAGGTTTGTTATCAATGAGGGAGTGTTTGATACAGACAGGAATATTGGGGTTTATTTTCAGTGAGGGAGTGTTTGATACAGACAGGGGTATTGCTGTTCATGAGTGATGGTGTTTTTAGTAAGCACTAGGGATATTGGGGGTTTCATATCAGTGAGGGAGTGTTTGATATAGACAGTGATATTGGGGTTTGATATCAGTGAGGCAGTGTTTGACACAGACTGGCATATTGGGGTTTATTATCAGTGAGGGAGTGTTTGATACAGACAGGGATATTGGGGTCTGTTATCAGTGAGGGAGTGTTTGATAAAGACACGGATATTGGGGTTTGTTATCAGTGAGGGAGTGTTTGATACAGACAGGGATATTGGGGTTTGTTATCAGTGAGGGAGTGTTTGATAGAGACAGGGATATTAGGGTTTGATATTACTAGAGTGTGTGATTGAAACAGAGAGGTATATTAGGGTTTATGAGTGATGGAGTATTTGATACAGACAGGAATATTGTGGTTTATTTTCAATGAGGGAATGTTTGGTACAGACAGGAGTATTGGTGTTCATGAGTGATGGCATGTTTAGTACGACACTAGGGATATTGGGGGTTTGATATCAGTGAGGGTGTGTTTGATATAGACACTGATATTGGGGTTTGATATCAGTGAGGGAGTGTTTGACACAGGCAGCGATATTGGGGTTTATTATCAGTGAGGGAGTGTTTGATACGGACACGGATATTGGGGGTTTGATATCAGTGAGGGATTGTTTGATATAGACATGGATATTGGGGTATGTTATCAGGTATGGAGTGTTTTATACAGGCAGGGATATTGGGGTTTGATATTAGTCAGGGATTGTTTGGTACAAACAGAGATTTTGGGGTTGGATATCAGTGAGGGAGTTTCTGATTCAGACAGGCATATTGGGGTTTGTTATCAGTGAGGGAGTGAATGATACAGACAGGCATAGCAGGGTTTGTTATTAGTGACGGAATGTTTGATACAGACAGGGATATTGGTGTTTGTTATTAGTCAGGGAGTGTTTGATATGCACCGGGATTTTGGAGTTTGATATCAGTGAGAGGGTGTTTGATACAGACAGGGGTATTGGGGTTTGTTAATAGTCACGGAGTGTTTGATACAGTCAGGGATATTGGGATTTGTTATCAATGAGGGAGGGATTTATTCAGACAGGGATATCAGGGTTTATGAGTGAGGGGGTTTTTGATACAGACAGGAACATTGGGATTTGTAATCAGTGAGGGAGTGTTTGATACAGATAGGGATATTAGGGTTTATGAGTGAGACAGTGTTTAGTACAGACTAGGGATATTTAGGTTTTTTATAAGTGAGGGAGTGTTTGATACAGACAGGGATATTGGGGTTAATTATCAGTGAGGGAGTGTTTGATACAGACAGGGATATTGGGGTTTGTTATCAGTGAGGGAGTGTTTGATAGAGACAGGGATATTGGGATTTGTTATCAATGAGGGAGGGATTTATTCAGACAGGGATATCAGGGTTTATGAGTGAGGGGGTTTTTGATACAGACAGGAACATTGGGATTTGTAATCAGTGAGGGAGTGTTTGATACAGATAGGGATATTAGGGTTTATGAGTGAGACAGTGTTTAGTACAGACTAGGGATATTTAGGTTTTTTATCAGTGAGGGAGTGTTTGATACAGACAGGGATATTGGGGTTAATTATCAGTGAGGGAGTGTTTGATACAGACAGGGATATTGGGGTTTGTTATCAGTGAGGGAGTGTTTGATAGAGACAGGGACATTGGGGTTGATTTCAGTGAGGGAGCGTTTGATACAGACCGGGACATTGGGGTTTAAGCAGTGATATATGTGATTGATATCAGTGAGGGAGTGTTTGATACAGACAGGGATACTAGTGTTTGATATCAGTGAGAGAGTGACTGAAACAGACAGGGATATTAGGGTTTATGAGTGAGAGAGTTTTTAGTAGAGACTAGGGATATTTAGGTTTGTTATCAATGAGGGAGTGTTTGATACAGCCAGGGATATTGGGGTTTGTTATCAGTGAGGGAGTGATTGATACAGACAGGGATATTGCTGTTTGATATCTTTGAGGGAGTGCTTGATACAGACAGGGATATTAGGTATATTAGTGAGAGAGTGTTTAGTACAGACTCGGGATATTTAGGTTTGTTATCAGTGAGGGAGTGTTTGATACAGACAGGGATATTGGGGTTTAAGCTGGAATATTGGTGTTTGTTATCAGTGAGGGAGTGTTTATACAGACAGTGATATTGGGGTTTGTTATCAGTGAGGGAGTGTTTGATACACACAGGGATATTGGGGTTTGATTTCAGTGAGGGAGCGTTTGATATAGACAGGGATATTGGGGTTTAAGCTGGGATATTGGGGGTTTTTATCAGTGAGGGAGTGTTTGATAAAGACAGGGATATTAGAGTTTGATATCAGTGAGGGAGTGATTGAAACAGACTGGGATATTAGGGTTTATGAGTGAGAGAGTGTTTAGTAGAGACTAGGGCTATTTAGGTTTGTTATCAATGAGGGAGTGTTTGATACAGACAGGGATATTGGGGTTTGTTATCAGTGAGGGAGTGAATGATACAGACAGGCATATCGTGGTTTGTTATTAGTGAGGGAATGTTTGATACAGACAGGGATATTGGTGTTTGTTATTAGTCAGGGAGTGTTTGATACGCACCAGTATTTTGGGGTTTGATATCACTGAGGGGGTGTTTGATACAGATGGAGGTATTGGGGTTTGCCATCAGTAAGAGTCTGTTTAATACTGACAGGGATATTGGGGTTTGTTATCAGTGAGGGAGTGTTTTATACAGACAGGGATATTGAGCTTTGTTATCAGTGAGGGAGTGTTTGATACAGACAGGGATATTGAGGTTTATGCAGGGATATTGGGGTTTGATATCATTGAGGGAGTGTTTGATACAGACATGGATAATGGGGTTTATGAAGGGATATTGGGGTTTGATATCAGTGAGGGAGTATTTGAAACAGACAGGGATATTGATGTTTATGAGTGAGGGAGTGTTTGATACAGACAGGGATGTTGGGGCTTGTTATCAGTGAGGGAGTGAATGATACAGACAGGCATATAGGGGTTTGTTATTAGTGAGGGAGAGTTAGATACAGACAGGGATTTTGGTGTTTGTTATTCGTCAGGAAGTGTTTGATACGCACCGGGATTTTGGGGTTTGCCATCAGTGAGAGATTGTTTGATACTGACAGGGATATTGAGGTTTGTTATTAGTCAGGGAGTGTTTGATACAGACAGGAATATTGGGGTTTGTTATCAGTGAGGGAGTGTTTGATACACACAGGGATTTTGGGGTTTGTTATCAGTGAGGGAGTGTTTGATACACACAGGGATATTGAGGTTTGATTTCAGTGAGGGTGAGTTAGATACCTACAGGGATATTGGAGTTTTTGAGTGAGGGAGCATCTGATACAGGTATGTATGTGTTTATGCGTGAGTGAGTCTCTGATACAGACAGGGATATTGGAGGCTATGATCACTGAGGAAGTGTCTGATACAGACAGATATTGGGATTTGATATTAGTGAGGGAGTGTTTGATACAGACAGGGATATTGGGTTTTGATATCAGTGAGGGAGTGTCTGATACAGACTGGGATATTGGGACCTCTTATCAGTGAGGGAGTGTTTAGTATTGACAGGAATATTGGGGTTTGTTATCGGTGAGTGTGTGTTAGATACAGACAGGCATTTTGGGGTTTGTTATCAGTGAGGGAATATTTGATACAGACAGGAACATTGGGGGCTGCTATCAGTGATGGAGTGTTTGATACAGACAGGGATATTGGGGGCTGTTATCAGTGAGGGAGTGTTTGATACAGACTGGGATATTAGGGTTTGATATCAGTGAGGGAGTCATTGAAAGAGACAGGTATATCAGTGTTTATGAGTGAGGGAGTGTTTGATACAGACTAGGGATATTTAGGTTTGTTATCAATGAGGGAGTGTTTGATACAGACAGGAATATTGGGGTTTATTTTCAGTGAGGGAGTGTTTGATACAGACAGGGGTATTGCTGTTCATGAGTGATGGTGTTTTTAGTAAGCACTAGGGATATTGGGGGTTTCATATCAGTGAGGGAGTGTTTGATATAGACAGTGATATTGGGGTTTGATATCAGTGAGGCAGTGTTTGACACAGACTGGGATATTGGGGTTTATTATCAGTGAGGGAGTGTTTGATACAGACAGGGATATTGGGGTCTGTTATCAGTGAGGGAGTGTTTGATAAAGACACGGATATTGGGGTTTGTTATCAGTGAGGGAGTGTTTGATACAGACAGGGATATTGGGGTTTGTTATCAGTGAGGGAGTGTTTGATAGAGACAGGGATATTAGGGTTTGATATTACTAGAGTGTGTGATTGAAACAGAGAGGTATATTAGGGTTTATGAGTGATGGAGTATTTGATACAGACAGGAATATTGTGGTTTATTTTCAATGAGGGAATGTTTGGTACAGACAGGAGTATTGGTGTTCATGAGTGATGGCATGTTTAGTACGACACTAGGGATATTGGGGGTTTGATATCAGTGAGGGTGTGTTTGATATAGACACTGATATTGGGGTTTGATATCAGTGAGGGAGTGTTTGACACAGGCAGCGATATTGGGGTTTATTATCAGTGAGGGAGTGTTTGATACGGACACGGATATTGGGGGTTTGATATCAGTGAGGGATTGTTTGATATAGACATGGATATTGGGGTATGTTATCAGGTATGGAGTGTTTTATACAGGCAGGGATATTGGGGTTTGATATTAGTCAGGGATTGTTTGGTACAAACAGAGATTTTGGGGTTGGATATCAGTGAGGGAGTTTCTGATTCAGACAGGCATATTGGGGTTTGTTATCAGTGAGGGAGTGAATGATACAGACAGGCATAGCAGGGTTTGTTATTAGTGACGGAATGTTTGATACAGACAGGGATATTGGTGTTTGTTATTAGTCAGGGAGTGTTTGATATGCACCGGGATTTTGGAGTTTGATATCAGTGAGAGGGTGTTTGATACAGACAGGGGTATTGGGGTTTGTTAATAGTCACGGAGTGTTTGATACAGTCAGGGATATTGGGATTTGTTATCAATGAGGGAGGGATTTATTCAGACAGGGATATCAGGGTTTATGAGTGAGGGGGTTTTTGATACAGACAGGAACATTGGGATTTGTAATCAGTGAGGGAGTGTTTGATACAGATAGGGATATTAGGGTTTATGAGTGAGACAGTGTTTAGTACAGACTAGGGATATTTAGGTTTTTTATAAGTGAGGGAGTGTTTGATACAGACAGGGATATTGGGGTTAATTATCAGTGAGGGAGTGTTTGATACAGACAGGGATATTGGGGTTTGTTATCAGTGAGGGAGTGTTTGATAGAGACAGGGATATTGGGATTTGTTATCAATGAGGGAGGGATTTATTCAGACAGGGATATCAGGGTTTATGAGTGAGGGGGTTTTTGATACAGACAGGAACATTGGGATTTGTAATCAGTGAGGGAGTGTTTGATACAGATAGGGATATTAGGGTTTATGAGTGAGACAGTGTTTAGTACAGACTAGGGATATTTAGGTTTTTTATCAGTGAGGGAGTGTTTGATACAGACAGGGATATTGGGGTTAATTATCAGTGAGGGAGTGTTTGATACAGACAGGGATATTGGGGTTTGTTATCAGTGAGGGAGTGTTTGATAGAGACAGGGACATTGGGGTTGATTTCAGTGAGGGAGCGTTTGATACAGACCGGGACATTGGGGTTTAAGCAGTGATATATGTGATTGATATCAGTGAGGGAGTGTTTGATACAGACAGGGATACTAGTGTTTGATATCAGTGAGAGAGTGACTGAAACAGACAGGGATATTAGGGTTTATGAGTGAGAGAGTTTTTAGTAGAGACTAGGGATATTTAGGTTTGTTATCAATGAGGGAGTGTTTGATACAGCCAGGGATATTGGGGTTTGTTATCAGTGAGGGAGTGATTGATACAGACAGGGATATTGCTGTTTGATATCTTTGAGGGAGTGCTTGATACAGACAGGGATATTAGGTATATTAGTGAGAGAGTGTTTAGTACAGACTCGGGATATTTAGGTTTGTTATCAGTGAGGGAGTGTTTGATACAGACAGGGATATTGGGGTTTAAGCTGGAATATTGGTGTTTGTTATCAGTGAGGGAGTGTTTATACAGACAGTGATATTGGGGTTTGTTATCAGTGAGGGAGTGTTTGATACACACAGGGATATTGGGGTTTGATTTCAGTGAGGGAGCGTTTGATATAGACAGGGATATTGGGGTTTAAGCTGGGATATTGGGGGTTTTTATCAGTGAGGGAGTGTTTGATAAAGACAGGGATATTAGAGTTTGATATCAGTGAGGGAGTGATTGAAACAGACTGGGATATTAGGGTTTATGAGTGAGAGAGTGTTTAGTAGAGACTAGGGCTATTTAGGTTTGTTATCAATGAGGGAGTGTTTGATACAGACAGGGATATTGGGGTTTGTTATCAGTGAGGGAGTGAATGATACAGACAGGCATATCGTGGTTTGTTATTAGTGAGGGAATGTTTGATACAGACAGGGATATTGGTGTTTGTTATTAGTCAGGGAGTGTTTGATACGCACCAGTATTTTGGGGTTTGATATCACTGAGGGGGTGTTTGATACAGATGGAGGTATTGGGGTTTGCCATCAGTAAGAGTCTGTTTAATACTGACAGGGATATTGGGGTTTGTTATCAGTGAGGGAGTGTTTTATACAGACAGGGATATTGAGCTTTGTTATCAGTGAGGGAGTGTTTGATACAGACAGGGATATTGAGGTTTATGCAGGGATATTGGGGTTTGATATCATTGAGGGAGTGTTTGATACAGACATGGATAATGGGGTTTATGAAGGGATATTGGGGTTTGATATCAGTGAGGGAGTATTTGAAACAGACAGGGATATTGATGTTTATGAGTGAGGGAGTGTTTGATACAGACAGGGATGTTGGGGCTTGTTATCAGTGAGGGAGTGAATGATACAGACAGGCATATAGGGGTTTGTTATTAGTGAGGGAGAGTTAGATACAGACAGGGATTTTGGTGTTTGTTATTCGTCAGGAAGTGTTTGATACGCACCGGGATTTTGGGGTTTGCCATCAGTGAGAGATTGTTTGATACTGACAGGGATATTGAGGTTTGTTATTAGTCAGGGAGTGTTTGATACAGACAGGAATATTGGGGTTTGTTATCAGTGAGGGAGTGTTTGATACACACAGGGATTTTGGGGTTTGTTATCAGTGAGGGAGTGTTTGATACACACAGGGATATTGAGGTTTGATTTCAGTGAGGGTGAGTTAGATACCTACAGGGATATTGGAGTTTTTGAGTGAGGGAGCATCTGATACAGGTATGTATGTGTTTATGCGTGAGTGAGTCTCTGATACAGACAGGGATATTGGAGGCTATGATCACTGAGGAAGTGTCTGATACAGACAGATATTGGGATTTGATATTAGTGAGGGAGTGTTTGATACAGACAGGGATATTGGGTTTTGATATCAGTGAGGGAGTGTCTGATACAGACTGGGATATTGGGACCTCTTATCAGTGAGGGAGTGTTTAGTATTGACAGGAATATTGGGGTTTGTTATCGGTGAGTGTGTGTTAGATACAGACAGGCATTTTGGGGTTTGTTATCAGTGAGGGAATATTTGATACAGACAGGAACATTGGGGGCTGCTATCAGTGATGGAGTGTTTGATACAGACAGGGATATTGGGGGCTGTTATCAGTGAGGGAGTGTTTGATACAGACTGGGATATTAGGGTTTGATATCAGTGAGGGAGTCATTGAAAGAGACAGGTATATCAGTGTTTATGAGTGAGGGAGTGTTTGATACAGACTAGGGATATTTAGGTTTGTTATCAATGAGGGAGTGTTTGATACAGACAGGAATATTGGGGTTTATTTTCAGTGAGGGAGTGTTTGATACAGACAGGGGTATTGCTGTTCATGAGTGATGGTGTTTTTAGTAAGCACTAGGGATATTGGGGGTTTCATATCAGTGAGGGAGTGTTTGATATAGACAGTGATATTGGGGTTTGATATCAGTGAGGCAGTGTTTGACACAGACTGGGATATTGGGGTTTATTATCAGTGAGGGAGTGTTTGATACAGACAGGGATATTGGGGTCTGTTATCAGTGAGGGAGTGTTTGATAAAGACACGGATATTGGGGTTTGTTATCAGTGAGGGAGTGTTTGATACAGACAGGGATATTGGGGTTTGTTATCAGTGAGGGAGTGTTTGATAGAGACAGGGATATTAGGGTTTGATATTACTAGAGTGTGTGATTGAAACAGAGAGGTATATTAGGGTTTATGAGTGATGGAGTATTTGATACAGACAGGAATATTGTGGTTTATTTTCAATGAGGGAATGTTTGGTACAGACAGGAGTATTGGTGTTCATGAGTGATGGCATGTTTAGTACGACACTAGGGATATTGGGGGTTTGATATCAGTGAGGGTGTGTTTGATATAGACACTGATATTGGGGTTTGATATCAGTGAGGGAGTGTTTGACACAGGCAGCGATATTGGGGTTTATTATCAGTGAGGGAGTGTTTGATACGGACACGGATATTGGGGGTTTGATATCAGTGAGGGATTGTTTGATATAGACATGGATATTGGGGTATGTTATCAGGTATGGAGTGTTTTATACAGGCAGGGATATTGGGGTTTGATATTAGTCAGGGATTGTTTGGTACAAACAGAGATTTTGAGGTTGGATATCAGTGAGGGAGTTTCTGATTCAGACAGGCATATTGGGGTTTGTTATCAGTGAGGGAGTGAATGATACAGACAGGCATAGCAGGGTTTGTTATTAGTGACGGAATGTTTGATACAGACAGGGATATTGGTGTTTGTTATTAGTCAGGGAGTGTTTGATATGCACCGGGATTTTGGAGTTTGATATCAGTGAGAGGGTGTTTGATACAGACAGGGGTATTGGGGTTTGTTAATAGTCACGGAGTGTTTGATACAGTCAGGGATATTGGGATTTGTTATCAATGAGGGAGGGATTTATTCAGACAGGGATATCAGGGTTTATGAGTGAGGGGGTTTTTGATACAGACAGGAACATTGGGATTTGTAATCAGTGAGGGAGTGTTTGATACAGATAGGGATATTAGGGTTTATGAGTGAGACAGTGTTTAGTACAGACTAGGGATATTTAGGTTTTTTATCAGTGAGGGAGTGTTTGATACAGACAGGGATATTGGGGTTAATTATCAGTGAGGGAGTGTTTGATACAGACAGGGATATTGGGGTTTGTTATCAGTGAGGGAGTGTTTGATAGAGACAGGGACATTGGGGTTGATTTCAGTGAGGGAGCGTTTGATACAGACCGGGACATTGGGGTTTAAGCAGTGATATATGTGATTGATATCAGTGAGGGAGTGTTTGATACAGACAGGGATATTAGTGTTTGATATCAGTGAGAGAGTGACTGAAACAGACAGGGATATTAGGGTTTATGAGTGAGAGAGTTTTTAGTAGAGACTAGGGATATTTAGGTTTGTTATCAATGAGGGAGTGTTTGATACAGCCAGGGATATTGGGGTTTGTTATCAGTGAGGGAGTGATTGAAACAGACAGGGATATTGCTGTTTGATATCTTTGAGGGAGTGCTTGATACAGACAGGGATATTAGGTATATGAGTGAGAGAGTGTTTAGTACAGACTCGGGATATTTAGGTTTGTTATCAGTGAGGGAGTGTTTGATACAGACAGGGATATTGGGGTTTAAGCTGGAATATTGGTGTTTGTTATCAGTGAGGGAGTGTTTATACAGACAGTGATATTGGGGTTTGTTATCAGTGAGGGAGTGTTTGATACACACAGGGATATTGGGGTTTGATTTCAGTGAGGGAGCGTTTGATATAGACAGGGATATTGGGGTTTAAGCTGGGATATTGGGGGTTTTTATCAGTGAGGGAGTGTTTGATAAAGACAGGGATATTAGAGTTTGATATCAGTGAGGGAGTGATTGAAACAGACTGGGATATTAGGGTTTATGAGTGAGAGAGTGTTTAGTAGAGACTAGGGCTATTTAGGTTTGTTATCAATGAGGGAGTGTTTGATACAGACAGGGATATTGGGGTTTGTTATCAGTGAGGGAGTGAATGATACAGACAGGCATATCGTGGTTTGTTATTAGTGAGGGAATGTTTGATACAGACAGGGATATTGGTGTTTGTTATTAGTCAGGGAGTGTTTGATACGCACCAGTATTTTGGGGTTTGATATCACTGAGGGGGTGTTTGATACAGATGGAGGTATTGGGGTTTGCCATCAGTAAGAGTCTGTTTAATACTGACAGGGATATTGGGGTTTGTTATCAGTGAGGGAGTGTTTTATACAGACAGGGATATTGAGCTTTGTTATCAGTGAGGGAGTGTTTGATACAGACAGGGATATTGAGGTTTATGCAGGGATATTGGGGTTTGATATCATTGAGGGAGTGTTTGATACAGACATGGATAATGGGGTTTATGAAGGGATATTGGGGTTTGATATCAGTGAGGGAGTATTTGAAACAGACAGGGATATTGATGTTTATGAGTGAGGGAGTGTTTGATACAGACAGGGATGTTGGGGCTTGTTATCAGTGAGGGAGTGAATGATACAGACAGGCATATAGGGGTTTGTTATTAGTGAGGGAGAGTTAGATACAGACAGGGATTTTGGTGTTTGTTATTCGTCAGGAAGTGTTTGATACGCACCGGGATTTTGGGGTTTGCCATCAGTGAGAGATTGTTTGATACTGACAGGGATATTGAGGTTTGTTATTAGTCAGGGAGTGTTTGATACAGACAGGAATATTGGGGTTTGTTATCAGTGAGGGAGTGTTTGATACACACAGGGATATTGAGGTTTGATTTCAGTGAGGGAGAGTTAGATACCTACAGGGATATTGGAGTTTATGAGTGAGGGAGCATCTGATACAGGTATGTATGTGTTTATGCGTGAGTGAGTCTCTGATACAGACAGGGATATTGGAGGCTATGATCACTGAGGAAGTGTCTGATACAGACAGATATTGGGATTTGATATTAGTGAGGGAGTGTTTGATACAGACAGGGATATTGGGTTTTGATATCAGTGAGGGAGTGTCTGATACAGACTGGGATATTGGGACCTCTTATCAGTGAGGGAGTGTTTAGTATTGACAGGAATATTGGGGTTTGTTATCGGTGAGTGTGTGTTAGATACAGACAGGCATTTTGGGGTTTGTTATCAGTGAGGGAATATTTGATACAGACAGGAACATTGGGGGCTGCTATCAGTGATGGAGTGTTTGATACAGACAGGGATATTGGGGGCTGTTATCAGTGAGGGAGTGTTTGATACAGACTGGGATATTAGGGTTTGATATCAGTGAGGGAGTCATTGAAAGAGACAGGTATATCAGTGTTTATGAGTGAGGGAGTGTTTGATACAGACTAGGGATATTTAGGTTTGTTATCAATGAGGGAGTTCTTGATACAGACAGGAATATTGGGGTTTATTTTCAGTGAGGGAGTGTTTGATACAGACAGGGATATTGGGGTCTGTTATCAGTGAGGGAGTGTTTGATAAAGACACGGATATTGGGGTTTGTTATCAGTGAGGGAGTGTTTGATGCAGACAGGGATATTGGGGTTTGTTATCAGTGAGGGAGTGTTTGATAGAGACAGGGAAATTAGGGTTTGATATTACTAGAGTGTGTGATTGAAACAGAGAGGTATATTAGGGTTTATGAGTGATGGAGTGTTTGATACAGACAGGAATATTGTGGTTTATTTTCAATGAGGGAATGTTTGGTACAGACAGGAGTATTGGTGTTCATGAGTGATGGCATGTTTAGTACGACACTAGGGTTATTGGGGGTTTGATATCAGTGAGGGTGTGTTTGATATAGACAGTGATATTGGGGTTTGATATCAGTGAGGGAGTGTTTGACACAGGCAGCGATATTGGGGTTTATTATCAGTGAGGGAGTGTTTGATACGGACACGGATATTGGGGGTTTGATATCAGTGAGGGATTGTTTGATATAGACATGGATATTGGGGTATGTTATCAGGTATGGAGTGTTTTATACAGGCAGGGATATTGGGGTTTGATATTAGTCAGGGATTGTTTGGTACAAACAGAGATTTTGGGGTTGGATATCAGTGAGGGAGTTTCTGATTCAGACAGGCATATTGGGGTTTGTTATCAGTGAGGGAGTGAATGATACAGACAGGCATAGCAGGGTTTGTTATTAGTGACGGAATGTTTGATACAGACAGGGATATTGGTGTTTGTTATTAGTCAGGGAGTGTTTGATATGCACTGGGATTTTGGAGTTTGATATCAGTGAGAGGGTGTTTGATACAGACAGGGGTATTGGGGTTTGTTAATAGTCACGGAGTGTTTGATACAGTCAGGGATATTGGGATTTGTTATCAATGAGGGAGGGATTTATTCAGACAGGGATATCAGGGTTTATGAGTGAGGGGGTTTTTGATACAGACAGGAACATTGGGATTTGTAATCAGTGAGGGAGTGTTTGATACAGATAGGGATATTAGGTTTTATGAGTGAGACAGTGTTTAGTACAGACTAGGGATATTTAGGTTTTTTATCAGTGAGGGAGTGTTTGATACAGACAGGGATATTGGGGTTAATTATCAGTGAGGGAGTGTTTGATACAGACAGGGATATTGGGGTTTGTTATCAGTGAGGGAGTGTTTGATACGGACAGGGATATTGGGTGTTTGAAATCGGTGACTGAGTGTTTGATACAGACAGGAATATTGGGGTTTGTTATCAGTGAGAGCGTGTTTGATACAGACAGGGATATTGGGGATTGATATCACTGACGGAGTGTTTGATACAGACAGGGATATTGTGGTTTTTGCAGGGATATAGGGGTTTGATATCAATGTGGGATTGTTTGATACAGACAGGGATATTGGTGTTTTTTATCAGTGATGGAGTGATTGATACAGACAGCGATAATGGGGTTTGATATCAGTGAGTGAGTGATTGATACAGACAGGGATATCAGGGTTTTTGTGTGAGGGAGTGTTTGATATAGACAGGAATATTGGGGTTTATTATCAATGAGGGACGGTTTGATACAGACAGGTGTATTGGTGTTCATGAGTGATGGAGTGTTTTATACGCACTAGGGATATTGAGGTTTTGATATCAGTGAGGGTGTGTTTGATATAGACAGTGATATTGGGGTTTATTATGAGTGAGGGAGTGTTTGATACGGACAGGGATATTGCTTGTTTGAAATCAGTGATTGAGTGTTTGATACAGACAGGAATATTGGGTTTTGTTATCAGTGAGGGAGTGTTTGATACAGACAGGGATATTGGGGTTTGATATTTGTGAGGGAGTGTTTGATACAGACAGGGATATTAGGTTTATGAGTGAGAGAGTGTTTAGTACAGACTAGGGATATTTAGGTTTGTTATCAGTGAGGGAGTGTTTGATACACACAGGGATATTTAGGTTTGTTATCAGTGAGGGAGTGTTTGATACACACAGGGATATTGGGGTTTGATTTCAGTGAGGGAGCGTTTGATACATACAGGGATATTGGAGTTTGATATCAATTGAGGGATTGACTGAAACAGACAGGGATATGAGAGTTTATGTGTGAGGGAGTGTTTGATACAGACAGGAATATTGGGGCTTATTTTCAATGAGGGAGTGTTTGATACAGACAGAGGTATTGGTGTTCATGAGTCATGGCATGTTTAGTACGCACTAGGGACATTGTGGGTTTGATGTCAGTGAGGGAATGTTTGATATTGACGGTGATATTGGGGTTTGATATCAGTGAGGTAGTATTTGACACAGGCAGCGATATTGGGGTTTATTATCAGTGAGGGAGTGTTTGATATGGACAGGGATATTGCGGGTTTGATATCAGTGAGGGAGTGTTTGATACGGACAAGGATATTGGGGTTTGTTATCAGTGAGGGACTGTTTGATACAGACAGGGATATTGGGGTTTGTTATTAGTCAGGGAGTGTTTAATACAAACAGAGATTTTGGGGTTGGATATCAGTAAGGGAGTGTCTGATTCAGACTGAGCTATTGGTGTTTGTTATCAGTGAGGAAGCGTTTGGTACAGACAGAGATGTTGGGGATTGTTATTAGTGAGGGATTGTCTGATACAGACAGGCATACTGGGGTTTGTTATCAGTGAGGGAGTGAATGATACAGACAGGCATATCGTGGTTTGTTATTAGTGACGGAGTGTTTGATACAGACAGGGATATTGGTGTTTGTTATTAGTCAGGGAGTGCTTGATACGCACCAGTAGTTTGGGGTTTGATATCACTGAGGGGGTGTTTGATACAGATGGGGGTATTGGGGTTTGCCATCAGTGAAAGTCTGTTTAATACTGACAGGGATATTGGGGTTTGTTATCAGTGAGGGAGTGTTTTATACTGACAGGGATATTGAGCTTTGTTATCAGTCAGGGAGTGTTTGATACAGACAGGGATATTGGGGTTTGTTATCAGTGCGGGAGTCTTTGATACAGGCAGGGATAATTAGGTTTGTTATCAGTGAGGGAGTGTTTGATACAGACAGGGATATTGAGGTTTATGCAGGGATATTGGAGTTTGATATCAGTGAGGGAGTGTTTGATACAGGCAGGGATAATTAGGTTTGTTATCAGTGAGGGAGTGTTTGATACAGACAGGGATATTGAGGTTTATGCAGGGATATTAGGGTTTGATATCAGTGAGGGATTGTTTGATACAGGCAGGGATAATTAGGTTTGATATCAGTGAGGAAGTGTTTGATACAGACAGGAATATTGATGTTTATGAGTGAGGGAGTGTTTGATACAGACAGGGATGTTGGGGCTTGTTATCAGTGAGGGAGTGAATGATACAGACAGGCATATTGGGGTTTGTTATTAGTGAGGGAGAGTTAGATACAGACAGGGATTTTGGTGTTTGTTATCAGTGAGAGATTGTTTGATACAGACAGGGTCATTGAGGTTTGTTATTAGTCAGGGAGTGTTTGATACAGACAGGGATATTGGGGTTAATGAGTGATGGCGTGTTTAGAACGCACTAGGGATATTGGGGGTTTGATATCAGTGAGGGAGTGTTTGATATTGACAGTGATATTGGGGTTTGTTATCAGTGAGGGTGTGTTTGATACAGACAGGGATATTGGGGTTTGTTATCAGTGAGGGAGTGTTTGATACGGACAGGGATATTGGGTGTTTGAAATCGGTGACTGAGTGTTTGATTCAGACAGGAATATTGGGGTTTGTTATCAGTGAGAGCGTGTTTGATACAGACAGGGATATTGGGGATTGATATCACTGACGGAGTGTTTGATACAGGCAGGGATATTGTGGTTTTTGCAGGGATATAGGGGTTTGATATCAATGTGGGAATGTTTGATACAGACAGGGATATTGGTGTTTTTTATCAGTGATGGAGTGATTGATACAGACAGGGATAATGGGGTTTGATATCAGTGAGTGAGTGATTGATACAGACAGGGATATCAGGGTTTTTGTGTGAGGGAGTGTTTGATATAGACAGGAATATTGGGGTTTATTATCAATGAGGGACGGTTTGATACAGACAGGTGTATTGGTGTTCATGAGTGATGGAGTGTTTTATACGCACTAGGGATATTGAGGGTTTGATATCGGTGAGGGTGTGTTTGATATAGACAGTGATATTGGGGTTTATTATGAGTGAGGGAGTGTTTGATACGGACAGGGATATTGCTTGTTTGAAATCAGTGATTGAGTGTTTGATACAGACAGGAATATTGGGGTTTGTTATCAGTGAGGGAGTGTTTGATACAGACAGGGATATTGGGGTTTGATATTTGTGAGGGAGCGTTTGATACATACAGGGATATTGGGGTTTGATATCAATTGAGGGATTGACTGAAACAGACAGGGATATGAGAGTTTATGTGTGAGGGAGTGTTTGATACAGACAGGAATATTGGGGCTTATTTTCAATGAGGGAGTGTTTGATACAGACAGAGGTATTGGTGTTCATGAGTCATGGCATGTTTAGTACGCACTAGGGACATTGTGGGTTTGATGTCAGTGAGGGAATGTTTGATATTGACGGTGATATTGGGGTTTGATATCAGTGAGGTAGTATTTGACACAGGCAGCGATATTGGGGTTTATTATCAGTGAGGGAGTGTTTGATATGGACAGGGATATTGCAGGTTTGATATCAGTGATGGAGTGTTTGATACGGACAAGGATATTGGGGTTTGTTATCAGTGAGGGACTGTTTGATACAGACAGGGATATTGGGGTTTGTTATTAGTCAGGGAGTGTTTAATACAAACAGAGATTTTGGGGTTGGATATCAGTAAGGGAGTGTCTGATTCAGACTGAGATATTGGTGTTTGTTATCAGTGAGGAAGCGTTTGGTACAGACAGAGATGTTGGGGATTGTTATTAGTGAGGGATTGTCTGATACAGACAGGCATATTGGGGTTTGTTATCAGTGAGGGAGTGAATGATACAGACAGGCATATCGTGGTTTGTTATTAGTGACGGAGTGTTTGATACAGACAGGGATATTGGTGTTTGTTATTAGTCAGGGAGTGCTTGATACGCACCGGTATTTTGGGGTTTGATATCACTGAGGGGGTGTTTGATAAAGATGGGGGTATTGGGGTTTGCCATCAGTGAAAGTCTGTTTAATACTGACAGGGATATTGGGGTTTGTTATCAGTGAGGGAGTGTTTTATACTGACAGGGATATTGAGCTTTGTTATCAGTCAGGGAGTGTTTGATACAGACAGGGATATTGGGGTTTGTTATCAGTGCGGGAGTCTTTGATACAGACAGGGATATTTAGGTTTGTTATCAGTGAGGGAGTGTTTGATACAGACAGGGATATTCAGGTTTATGCAGGGATATTGGGGTTTGATATCAGTGAGGGAGTGTTTGATACAGGCAGGGATAATAAGGTTTGATATCAGTGAGGGAGTGTTTGATACAGACAGGGATATTGATGTTTATGAGTGAGGGAGTGTTTGATACAGACAGGGATGTTGGGGCTTGTTATCAGTGAGGGAGTGAATGATACAGACAGGCATATTGGGGTTTGTTATTAGTGAGGTAGAGTTAGATACAGACAGGGATTTTGGTGTTTGTTATCAGTGAGAGATTGTTTGATACAGACAGGGACATTGAGGTTTGTTATTACTCAGGGAGTGTTTGATACAGACAGGGATATTGGTGTTAATGAGTGATGGCGTGTTTAGAACGCACTAGGGATATTGGGGGTTTGATATCAGTGAGGGAGTGTTTGATATTGACAGTGATATTGGGGTTTGTTATCAGTGAGGGAGTGTTTGATACAGACAGGGATATTGGGGTTTGATATCAGTGAGGGAGTGTTTGATACGGACAGGGATATTGGGTGTTTGAAATCAGTGACTGAGTGTTTGATACAGACAGGAATATTGGGGTTTGTTATCAGTGAGAGCGTGTTTGATACAGACAGGGATATTGGGGATTGATATCACTGACGGAGTGTTTGATACAGACAGGGATATTGTGGTTTTTGCAGGGATATAGGGGTTTGATATCAATGTGGGAATGTTTGATACAGACAGGGATATTGGTGTTTTTTATCAGTGATGGAGTGATTGATACAGACAGGGATAATGGGGTTTGATATCAGTGAGTGAGTGATTGATACACACAGGGATATCAGGGTTTTTGTGTGAGGGAGTGTTTGATATAGACAGGAATATTGGGGTTTATTATCAATGAGGGACGGTTTGATACAGACAGGTGTATTGGTGTTCATGAGTGATGGAGTGTTTTATACGCACTAGGGATATTGAGGGTTTGATATCGGTGAGGGTGTGTTTGATATAGACAGTGATATTGGGGTTTATTATGAGTGAGGGAGTGTTTGATACGGACAGGGATATTGCTTGTTTGAAATCAGTGATTGAGTGTTTGATACAGACAGGAATATTGGGGTTTGTTATCAGTGAGGGAGTGTTTGATACAGACAGGGATATTGGGGTTTGATATTTGTGAGGGAGTGTTTGATACAGACAGGGATATTAGGTTTATGAGTGAGAGAGTGTTTAGTACAGACTAGGGATATTTAGGTTTGTTATCAGTGAGGGAGTGTTTGATACACACAGGGATATTTAGGTTTGTTATCAGTGAGGGAGTGTTTGATACACACAGGGATATTGGGGTTTGATTTCAGTGAGGGAGCGTTTGATACAGACAGGGATATTATGGTTTAAGCTGGGATATTGGGGTTTTTTATCAGTGAGGGAGTGTTTGATACAGACAGGGATATTAGAGTTTGATATCAGTGAGGGAGTGATTGAAACAGACAGGGATATTAGGGTTTATGAGTGAGAGAGTGTTTAGTAGAGACTACGAATATTTAGGTTTGTTATCACTGATGGAGTGTTTGATACATACTGGGATATTGGGGTTTGATATCAATTGAGGGATTGACTGAAACAGACAGGGATATGAGGGTTTATGTGTGAGGGAGTGTTTGATACAGACAGGAATATTGAGGTTTATTTTCAATGAGGGAGTGTTTGGTACAGACAGAGGTATTGGTGTTCATGAGTGATGGCGTGTTTAGTACGCACTAGGGATATTGTGGGTTTGATGTCAGTGAGGGAATGTTTGATATTGACAGTGATATTGGGGTTTGATATCAGTGAGGTAGTCTTTGACATAGGCAGCGATATTGGGGTTTATTATCAGTGAGGGAGTGTTTGATACGGCCAGGGATATTGCGGGTTTGATATCAGTGAGGGATTGTTTGATATAGACATGGATATTGGGGTTGTTATCAGTGAGTGAGTGTTTTATATAGACAGGGATATTGGGGTTTGTTATTAGTCAGGGAGTGTTTAATACAAACAGAGATTTTGGGGTTGGATATCAGTAAGGGAGTGTCTGATTCCGACTGAGATATTGGGGTTTGTTATCAGTGAGGGAGCATTTGGTACAGACAGAGATGTTTGGGATTGTTATTAGTGAGGGATTGTCTGATACAGACAGGCATAACGTGGTTTGTTATTAGTGACGGAGTGTTTGATACAGACAGGGATATTGGTGTTTGTTATTAGTCAGGGAGTGTTTGATACGCACCGGGATTTTGGGGTTTGATATCACTGAGGGGGTGTTTGATACAGATGGGGGTATTGGGGTTTGCCATCAGTGAGAGTCTGTTTAATACTGACAGGGATATTGGGGTTTGTTATCAGTGAGGGAGTGTTTTATACAGACAGGGATAATGAGCTTTGTTATCAGCGAGGGAGTATTTGATACAGACAGGGATATTGGGGTTTGTTATCCGTGGGTGAGTGATTGAGACAGACAGGGATATTGGTTTTTGTTATTAGTCAGGGAGTGTTTGATACAGAGATTTTGGGGTTGGATATCAGTGATGGAGTGTCTGATACAGACAGGCATATTGGGGTTTGATCTCAGTGGGGGAGCATTTGATACTGACAGAGATGTTGGGGCTTGTTCTTAGTGAGGGAGTGTCTGATACAGACAGGCATATTGGTGTTTGTTATCAGTGATGGAGTGAATGATTCTGACAGGCATATTGAGGTTTGTTATTAGTGAGGGAGTGTTTGATATAGACAGGGATATTGGTGTTTGTTATTAGTCAGGGAGTGTTTGATACGCACCGGGATTTTGGGATTTGATATCAGTGAGGTGGTGTTTGATACAGACAGGGGTATTGGGGTTTGTCATCATTGAGAGATTGTTTGATGCTGATAGGGATATTGGGGTTTGTTATTAGTCAGGGACTGTTTGATACAGACAGGGATATTGGCGTTTGTTATCAGAGAGGGAGTGTTTGATACAGACAGGGATATTGGTGTTTGTTATCAGTGGGGGAGTGATTGATACAGACAGAGATATTGGTGTTTGTTATTAATCAGGGAATGATTGATACAGACAGGGATATTGGGGTTTGTTATCAGTGAGGGAGTCTTTGATACAGACAGGGATATTAGGGTTTGATATCAGTGAGGGAATGTTTGATACAGACAGGGATATTGGGGTTTGATATCAGTGAGGGACTGAATCATACAGACAGGGATATCAGGGTTTATGGTGAGGGAGTGTTTAGTGCAGACTAGGGATATTGGGGGTTTCTTATCAGTGAGGGAGTGTTTGATACAGACAGGGATATTGGGGATTGTTATCAGTGACGGAGTGTTTGATACAGACAGGGATATTGCGGTTTTTGCAGGGATATAGGGGTTTGATATCAATGTGGGAATGTTTGATACAGACAGGGATATTGGTGTTTTTTATCAGTGATGGAGTGATTGATACAGACAGGGATAATGGGGTTTGATATCAGTGAGTGAGTGATTGATACAGACAGGGATATCAGGGTTTTTGTGTGAGGGAGTGTTTGATATAGACAGGAATATTGGGGTTTATTATCAATGAGGGACGGTTTGATACAGACAGGTGTATTGGTGTTCATGAGTGATGGAGTGTTTTATACGCACTAGGGATATTGAGGGTTTGATATCGGTGAGGGTGTGTTTGATATAGACAGTGATATTGGGGTTTATTATGAGTGAGGGAGTGTTTGATACGGACAGGGATATTGCTTGTTTGAAATCAGTGATTGAGTGTTTGATACAGACAGGAATATTGGGGTTTGTTATCAGTGAGGGAGTGTTTGATACAGACAGGGATATTGGGGTTTGATATTTGTGAGGGAGTGTTTGATACAGACAGGGATATTAGGTTTATGAGTGAGAGAGTGTTTAGTACAGACTAGGGATATTTAGGTTTGTTATCAGTGAGGGAGTGTTTGATACACACAGGGATATTTAGGTTTGTTATCAGTGAGGGAGTGTTTGATACACACAGGGATATTGGGGTTTGATTTCAGTGAGGGAGCGTTTGATACAGACAGGGATATTATGGTTTAAGCTGGGATATTGGGGTTTTTTATCAGTGAGGGAGTGTTTGATACAGACAGGGATATTAGAGTTTGATATCAGTGAGGGAGTGATTGAAACAGACAGGGATATTAGGGTTTATGAGTGAGAGAGTGTTTAGTAGAGACTACGAATATTTAGGTTTGTTATCACTGAGGGAGTGTTTGATACATACTGGGATATTGGGGTTTGATATCAATTGAGGGATTGACTGAAACAGACAGGGATATGAGGGTTTATGTGTGAGGGAGTGTTTGATACAGACAGGAATATTGAGGTTTATTTTCAATGAGGGAGTGTTTGGTACAGACAGAGGTATTGGTGTTCATGAGTGATGGCGTGTTTAGTACGCACTAGGGATATTGTGGGTTTGATGTCAGTGAGGGAATGTTTGATATTGACAGTGATATTGGGGTTTGATATCAGTGAGGTAGTCTTTGACATAGGCAGCGATATTGGGGTTTATTATCAGTGAGGGAGTGTTTGATACGGCCAGGGATATTGCGGGTTTGATATCAGTGAGGGATTGTTTGATATAGACATGGATATTGGGGTTGTTATCAGTGAGTGAGTGTTTTATATAGACAGGGATATTGGGGTTTGTTATTAGTCAGGGAGTGTTTAATACAAACAGAGATTTTGGGGTTGGATATCAGTAAGGGAGTGTCTGATTCCGACTGAGATATTGGGGTTTGTTATCAGTGAGGGAGCATTTGGTACAGACAGAGATGTTTGGGATTGTTATTAGTGAGGGATTGTCTGATACAGACAGGCATAACGTGGTTTGTTATTAGTGACGGAGTGTTTGATACAGACAGGGATATTGGTGTTTGTTATTAGTCAGGGAGTGTTTGATACGCACCGGGATTTTGGGGTTTGATATCACTGAGGGGGTGTTTGATACAGATGGGGGTATTGGGGTTTGCCATCAGTGAGAGTCTGTTTAATACTGACAGGGATATTGGGGTTTGTTATCAGTGAGGGAGTGTTTTATACAGACAGGGATAATGAGCTTTGTTATCAGCGAGGGAGTATTTGATACAGACAGGGATATTGGGGTTTGTTATCCGTGGGTGAGTGATTGAGACAGACAGGGATATTGGTTTTTGTTATTAGTCAGGGAGTGTTTGATACAGAGATTTTGGGGTTGGATATCAGTGATGGAGTGTCTGATACAGACAGGCATATTGGGGTTTGATCTCAGTGGGGGAGCGTTTGATACTGACAGAGATGTTGGGGCTTGTTCTTAGTGAGGGAGTGTCTGATACAGACAGGCATATTGGTGTTTGTTATCAGTGATGGAGTGAATGATTCTGACAGGCATATTGAGGTTTGTTATTAGTGAGGGAGTGTTTGATATAGACAGGGATATTGGTGTTTGTTATTAGTCAGGGAGTGTTTGATACGCACCGGGATTTTGGGATTTGATATCAGTGAGGTGGTGTTTGATACAGACAGGGGTATTGGGGTTTGTCATCATTGAGAGATTGTTTGATGCTGATAGGGATATTGGGGTTTGTTATTAGTCAGGGACTGTTTGATACAGACAGGGATATTGGCGTTTGTTATCAGAGAGGGAGTGTTTGATACAGACAGGGATATTGGTGTTTGTTATCAGTGGGGGAGTGATTGATACAGACAGAGATATTGGTGTTTGTTATTAATCAGGGAATGATTGATACAGACAGGGATATTGGGGTTTGTTATCAGTGAGGGAGTCTTTGATACAGACAGGGATATTAGGGTTTGATATCAGTGAGGGAATGTTTGATACAGACAGGGATATTGGGGTTTGATATCAGTGAGGGACTGAATCATACAGACAGGGATATCAGGGTTTATGGTGAGGGAGTGTTTAGTGCAGACTAGGGATATTGGGGGTTTCTTATCAGTGAGGGAGTGTTTGATACAGACAGGGATATTGGGGATTGTTATCAGTGACGGAGTGTTTGATACAGACAGGGATATTGCGGTTTTTGCAGGGATATAGGGGTTTGATATCAATGTGGGAATGTTTGATACAGACAGGGATATTGGTGTTTTTTATCAGTGATGGAGTGATTGATACAGACAGGGATAATGGGGTTTGATATCAGTGAGTGAGTGATTGATACAGACAGGGATATCAGGGTTTTTGTGTGAGGGAGTGTTTGATATAGACAGGAATATTGGGGTTTATTATCAATGAGGGACGGTTTGATACAGACAGGTGTATTGGTGTTCATGAGTGATGGAGTGTTTTATACGCACTAGGGATATTGAGGGTTTGATATCGGTGAGGGTGTGTTTGATATAGACAGTGATATTGGGGTTTATTATGAGTGAGGGAGTGTTTGATACGGACAGGGATATTGCTTGTTTGAAATCAGTGATTGAGTGTTTGATACAGACAGGAATATTGGGGTTTGTTATCAGTGAGGGAGTGTTTGATACAGACAGGGATATTGGGGTTTGATATTTGTGAGGGAGTGCTTGATACAGACAGGGATATTAGGTTTATGAGTGAGAGAGTGTTTAGTACAGACTAGGGATATTTAGGTTTGTTATCAGTGAGGGAGTGTTTGATACACACAGGGATATTTAGGTTTGTTATCAGTGAGGGAGTGTTTGATACACACAGGGATATTGGGGTTTGATTTCAGTGAGGGAGCGTTTGATACAGACAGGGATATTATGGTTTAAGCTGGGATATTGGGGTTTTTTATCAGTGAGGGAGTGTTTGATACAGACAGGGATATTAGAGTTTGATATCAGTGAGGGAGTGATTGAAACAGACAGGGATATTAGGGTTTATGAGTGAGAGAGTGTTTAGTAGAGACTACGAATATTTAGGTTTGTTATCACTGAGGGAGTGTTTGATACATACTGGGATATTGGGGTTTGATATCAATTGAGGGATTGACTGAAACAGACAGGGATATGAGGGTTTATGTGTGAGGGAGTGTTTGATACAGACAGGAATATTGAGGTTTATTTTCAATGAGGGAGTGTTTGGTACAGACAGAGGTATTGGTGTTCATGAGTGATGGCGTGTTTAGTACGCACTAGGGATATTGTGGGTTTGATGTCAGTGAGGGAATGTTTGATATTGACAGTGATATTGGGGTTTGATATCAGTGAGGTAGTCTTTGACATAGGCAGCGATATTGGGGTTTATTATCAGTGAGGGAGTGTTTGATACGGCCAGGGATATTGCGGGTTTGATATCAGTGAGGGATTGTTTGATATAGACATGGATATTGGGGTTGTTATCAGTGAGTGAGTGTTTTATATAGACAGGGATATTGGGGTTTGTTATTAGTCAGGGAGTGTTTAATACAAACAGAGATTTTGGGGTTGGATATCAGTAAGGGAGTGTCTGATTCCGACTGAGATATTGGGGTTTGTTATCAGTGAGGGAGCATTTGGTACAGACAGAGATGTTTGGGATTGTTATTAGTGAGGGATTGTCTGATACAGACAGGCATAACGTGGTTTGTTATTAGTGATGGAGTGTTTGATACAGACAGGGATATTGGTGTTTGTTATTAGTCAGGGAGTGTTTGATACGCACCGGGATTTTGGGGTTTGATATCACTGAGGGGGTGTTTGATACAGATGGGGGTATTGGGGTTTGCCATCAGTGAGAGTCTGTTTAATACTGACAGGGATATTGGGGTTTGTTATCAGTGAGGGAGTGTTTTATACAGACAGGGATAATGAGCTTTGTTATCAGCGAGGGAGTATTTGATACAGACAGGGATATTGGGGTTTGTTATCCGTGGGTGAGTGATTGAGACAGACAGGGATATTGGTTTTTGTTATTAGTCAGGGAGTGTTTGATACAGAGATTTTGGGGTTGGATATCAGTGATGGAGTGTCTGATACAGACAGGCATATTGGGGTTTGATCTCAGTGGGGGAGCGTTTGATACTGACAGAGATGTTGGGGCTTGTTCTTAGTGAGGGAGTGTCTGATACAGACAGGCATATTGGTGTTTGTTATCAGTGATGGAGTGAATGATTCTGACAGGCATATTGAGGTTTGTTATTAGTGAGGGAGTGTTTGATATAGACAGGGATATTGGTGTTTGTTATTAGTCAGGGAGTGTTTGATACGCACCGGGATTTTGGGATTTGATATCAGTGAGGTGGTGTTTGATACAGACAGGGGTATTGGGGTTTGTCATCATTGAGAGATTGTTTGATGCTGATAGGGACATTGGGGGTTGTTATTAGTCAGGGACTGTTTGATACAGACAGGGATATTGGCGTTTGTTATCAGAGAGGGAGTGTTTGATACAGACAGGGATATTGGTGTTTGTTATCAGTGGGGGAGTGATTGATACAGACAGAGATATTGGTGTTTGTTATTAATCAGGGAATGATTGATACAGACAGGGATATTGGGGTTTGTTATCAGTGAGGGAGTCTTTGATACAGACAGGGATATTAGGGTTTGATATCAGTGAGGGAATGTTTGATACAGACAGGGATATTGGGGTTTGATATCAGTGAGGGACTGAATCATACAGACAGGGATATCAGGGTTTATGGTGAGGGAGTGTTTAGTGCAGACTAGGGATATTGGGGGTTTCTTATCAGTGAGGGAGTGTTTGATACAGACAGGGATATTGGGGATTGTTATCAGTGACGGAGTGTTTGATACAGACAGGGATATTGTGGTTTTTGCAGGGATATAGGGGTTTGATATCAATGTGGGAATGTTTGATACAGACAGGGATATTGGTGTTTTTTATCAGTGATGGAGTGATTGATACAGACAGAGATAATGGGGTTTGATATCAGTGAGTGAGACATTGATACAGACAGGGATATCAGTGTTTATGATTGAGGGAGTGTTTGATATAGGCAGGAATATTGGGGTTTATTATCAATGAGGGAGTGTTTGATACAGACAGGTGTATTGGTGTTCATGAGTGATGGAGTGTTTTATATGCACTAGGGATATTGGGGGTTTGATATCAGTGAAGGTGTGTTTGATATAGACAGAGATATTGGGGTTTATTATCAGTGAGGGAGTGTTTGATACGGACAGGGATATTGGGTTTTTGAAATTGGTGAGTGAGTGTTTGATACAGACAGGAATATTGGGGTTTGTTATCCGTGAGTGTGTGTTTGATACAGACAGGGATATTAGGTTTATGAGTGAGAGAGTGTTTAGTACAGACTAGGGATATTGGGGTTTGTTATCACTTAGGGAGTGTTTGATACAGACAGGGATATTGGGGATTGATATCAGTGAGGGAGTGTTTGATACAGACAGGGATATTGTGGTTTTTGCAGGGATATAGGGGTTTGATATCAATGTGGGAATGTTTGATACAGACAGGGATATTGGTGTTTTTTATCAGTGATGGAGTGATTGATACAGACAGGGATAATGGGTTATGATATCAGTGAGTGAGTGATTGATACAGACAGGGATATCAGGGTTTATGAGTGAGGGAGTGTTTGATATAGGCAGGAATATTGGGGTTTATTATCAATGAGGGAGTGTTTGATACAGACAGGAGTATTGGTGTTCATGAGTGATGGAGTGTTTTATACGCACTAGGGATATTGGGGGTTTGATATCAGTGAAGGTGTGTTTGATATAGACAGAGATATTGGGGTTTATTATCAGTGAGGGAGTGTTTGATACGGACAGGGATATTGGGTTTTTGAAATCGGTGAGTGAGTGTTTGATACAGACAGGAATATTGGGGTTTGTTATCCGTGAGTGTGTGTTTGATACAGACAGGGATATTAGGTTTATGAGTGAGAGAGTGTTTAGTACAGACTAGGGATATTTAGGTTTGTTATCAGTGAGGGAGTGTTTGATACAGACATGGATATTGGGGTTTGATTTCAGTGAGGGAGCATTGGATACAGACAGGGTTATTGGGGTTTATGCTCGGATATTGGGGTTTTTTTATCAGTGAGGGAGTGTTTGATACAGACAGGGATATTAGAGTTTGATATCAGTGAGGGAGTGATTGAAACAGACAGGGATATTAGGGTTTATGAGTGAGAGAGTGTTTAGTAGAGACTAGGGATATTTAGGTTTGTTATCAATGAGGGAGTGTTTGATACAGATAGGGATATTGGGGTTTGTTATTAGTCAGGGAGTGTTTAATACAAACAGAGATTTTGGGGTTGGATATCAGGAAGGGAGTGTCTGATTCAGACTGAGATATTGGGGTTTACTATCAGTGAGGGAGCGTTTGGTACAGACAGAGATGTTGGGGATTGTTATTAGTGAGGGATTGTCTGATACAGACAGGCATATTGGGGTTTGTTATCACTGAGGGAGTGAATGATACAGACAGGCATATCGTGGTTTGTTATTAGTGACGGAGTGTTTGATACAGACAGGGATATTGCTGTTTGTTATTAGTCAGGGAGTGTTTGATATGCACCGGGATTTTGGGGTTTGATATCAGTGAGGGGGTGTTTGGTACAGACAGGGATATTGGGGTTTGTTATTAGTCAGGGAGTGTTTGATACAGAAAGGGATTTTGGGGTTTGTTATCAATGAGGGAGTGAATGATTCAGACAGGGATATCAGGGTTTATGAGTGAGGGGGTGTTTGATATACGCAGGAACATTGGGGTTTGTTATCGCTGAGGGAGTTTTTGATATAGACAGGGATATTGGGGTTTGTTATCAGTGAGGGAGTGTTTTATACAGACAGGGATAATGAGCTTTGTTATCAGCGAGGGAGTATTTGATACAGACAGGGATATTGGGGTTTGTTATCCGTGGGTGAGTGATTGAGACAGACAGGGATATTGGTTTTTGTTATTAGTCAGGGAGTGTTTGATACAGAGATTTTGGGGTTGGATATCAGTGATGGAGTGTCTGATACAGACAGGCATATTGGGGTTTGATCTCAGTGGGGGAGCGTTTGATACTGACAGAGATGTTGGGGCTTGTTCTTAGTGAGGGAGTGTCTGATACAGACAGGCATATTGGGGTTTGTTATCAGTGATGGAGTGAATGATTCTGACAGGCATATTGAGGTTTGTTATTAGTGAGGGAGTGTTTGATATAGACAGGGATATTGGTGTTTGTTATTAGTCAGGGAGTGTTTGATACGCACCGGGATTTTGGGATTTGATATCAGTGAGGTGGTGTTTGATACAGACAGGGGTATTGGGGTTTGTCATCATTGAGAGATTGTTTGATGCTGATAGGGACATTGGGGGTTGTTATTAGTCAGGGACTGTTTGATACAGACAGGGATATTGGCGTTTGTTATCAGAGAGGGAGTGTTTGATACAGACAGGGATATTGGTGTTTGTTATCAGTGGGGGAGTGATTGATACAGACAGAGATATTGGTGTTTGTTATTAATCAGGGAATGATTGATACAGACAGGGATATTGGGGTTTGTTATCAGTGAGGGAGTCTTTGATACAGACAGGGATATTAGGGTTTGATATCAGTGAGGGAATGTTTGATACAGACAGGGATATTGGGGTTTGATATCAGTGAGGGACTGAATCATACAGACAGGGATATCAGGGTTTATGGTGAGGGAGTGTTTAGTGCAGACTAGGGATATTGGGGGTTTCTTATCAGTGAGGGAGTGTTTGATACAGACAGGGATATTGGGGATTGTTATCAGTGACGGAGTGTTTGATACAGACAGGGATATTGTGGTTTTTGCAGGGATATAGGGGTTTGATATCAATGTGGGAATGTTTGATACAGACAGGGATATTGGTGTTTTTTATCAGTGATGGAGTGATTGATACAGACAGAGATAATGGGGTTTGATATCAGTGAGTGAGACATTGATACAGACAGGGATATCAGTGTTTATGAGTGAGGGAGTGTTTGATATAGGCAGGAATATTGGGGTTTATTATCAATGAGGGAGTGTTTGATACAGACAGGTGTATTGGTGTTCATGAGTGATGGAGTGTTTTATATGCACTAGGGATATTGGGGGTTTGATATCAGTGAAGGTGTGTTTGATATAGACAGAGATATTGGGGTTTATTATCAGTGAGGGAGTGTTTGATACGGACAGGGATATTGGGTTTTTGAAATTGGTGAGTGAGTGTTTGATACAGACAGGAATATTGGGGTTTGTTATCCGTGAGTGTGTGTTTGATACAGACAGGGATATTAGGTTTATGAGTGAGAGAGTGTTTAGTACAGACTAGGGATATTGGGGTTTGTTATCACTTAGGGAGTGTTTGATACAGACAGGGATATTGGGGATTGATATCAGTGAGGGAGTGTTTGATACAGACAGGGATATTGTGGTTTTTGCAGGGATATAGGGGTTTGATATCAATGTGGGAATGTTTGATACAGACAGGGATATTGGTGTTTTTTATCAGTGATGGAGTGATTGATACAGACAGGGATAATGGGTTATGATATCAGTGAGTGAGTGATTGATACAGACAGGGATATCAGGGTTTATGAGTGAGGGAGTGTATGATATAGGCAGGAATATTGGGGTTTATTATCAATGAGGGAGTGTTTGATACAGACAGGAGTATTGGTGTTCATGAGTGATGGAGTGTTTTATACGCACTAGGGATATTGGGGGTTTGATATCAGTGAAGGTGTGTTTGATATAGACAGAGATATTGGGGTTTATTATCATTGAGGGAGTGTTTGATACGGACAGGGATATTGGGTTTTTGAAATCGGTGAGTGAGTGTTTGATACAGACAGGAATATTGGGGTTTGTTATCCGTGAGTGTGTGTTTGATACAGACAGGGATATTAGGTTTATGAGTGAGAGAGTGTTTAGTACAGACTAGGGATATTTAGGTTTGTTATCAGTGAGGGAGTGTTTGATACAGACATGGATATTGGGGTTTGATTTCAGTGAGGGAGCATTGGATACAGACAGGGTTATTGGGGTTTATGCTCGGATATTGGGGTTTTTTTATCAGTGAGGGAGTGTTTTGATACAGACAGGGATATTAGAGTTTGATATCAGTGAGGGAGTGATTGAAACAGACAGGGATATTAGGGTTTATGAGTGAGAGAGTGTTTAGTAGAGACTAGGGATATTTAGGTTTGTTATCAATGAGGGAGTGTTTGATACAGATAGGGATATTGGGGTTTGTTATTAGTCAGGGAGTGTTTAATACAAACAGAGATTTTGGGGTTGGATATCAGGAAGGGAGTGTCTGATTCAGACTGAGATATTGGGGTTTACTATCAGTGAGGGAGCGTTTGGTACAGACAGAGATGTTGGGGATTGTTATTAGTGAGGGATTGTCTGATACAGACAGGCATATTGGGGTTTGTTATCACTGAGGGAGTGAATGATACAGACAGGCATATCGTGGTTTGTTATTAGTGACGGAGTGTTTGATACAGACAGGGATATTGCTGTTTGTTATTAGTCAGGGAGTGTTTGATATGCACCGGGATTTTGGGGTTTGATATCAGTGAGGGGGTGTTTGGTACAGACAGGGATATTGGGGTTTGTTATTAGTCAGGGAGTGTTTGATACAGAAAGGGATTTTGGGGTTTGTTATCAATGAGGGAGTGAATGATTCAGACAGGGATATCAGGGTTTATGAGTGAGGGGGTGTTTGATATACGCAGGAACATTGGGGTTTGTTATCGGTGAGGGAGTTTTTGATATAGACAGGGATATTGGGGTTTGTTATCAGTGAGGGAGTGTTTGGTACAGACTGGGATATTGAGGTTTGTTATCAGTGAGGGAGTGTTTGATACAGACAGGGATATTGGGGTTTGTTTTCAGTGCGGGAGTCTTTGATATAGACAGGGATATTTAGGTTTGTTATCAGTGAGAGAGTGTTTGATACAGACAGGGATATTGAGGTTTATGCAGGGATATTGGGGTTTGATATCAGTGAGGGAGTGTTTGATACAGACAGGGATAATTGTGCTTATGCAGGGATATTGGAATTGATATCAGTGAGGGAGTATTTGAAACAGACTGGGATATTGATGTTTATGAGTGAGGGAGTGTTTGATACAGACAGGGATGTTGGGGCTTGTTATCAGTGAGGGAGTGAATGATACAGACAGGCATATAGGGGTTTGTTATTAGTGAGGGAGAGTTAGATACAGACAGGGATTTTGGTGTTTGTTATTAGTCAGGCAGTGTTTGATACGCACCGGGATTTTGGAGTTTGTCATCAGAGCGAGATTGTTTGATAGTGACAGGGATATTGAGGTTTGTTATTAGTCAGGGAGTGTTTGATACAGACGGGGATATTGGGGTTTGATATTAGTCAGGGAGTGTTTGATACAGACAGAGATATTGGGGTTTGATATCAGTGAGGGCGTGTTTGATACAGACAGGGATATTGGGTTTTGATATCAGTGATGGAATGTTTGATACAGACAGGGATATCAGAGTTTATGAGTGAGGGACTTTTAGTACAGACTAGGGATATTTAGGTTTGTTATCAATGAGGGAGTGTTTGATACAAACAGGGATACTGGGGTTTGTTATCAGTGAGGGAGTGTTTGATACAGACTGGGATATTGGGGTTTGATATCAGTGAGGGAGTTTTTGATACAGACAGGGATATTGGGGTTTGATACCAGTGAGGGATTGATTGATACAGACAGGGATATCACGGTTTATGAATGAGGGCATGTTTATTACGGACTAGGGATATTTAGGTTTGTTATCAGTGAGGGAGTGTTTGATAAAGAAAGGGATATTGGGGTTTGATATCAGTGATGTAGTTTTTGATACAGACTGGGATATTGTGGTTTGATATCACTGAGGGAGTATTTGATACAGACTGGTATATTGGGGTTTGATATGCGTGATGGAGTGTTTGATACAGACTGGGATATTGGGGTTCGATATCAGTGAGGGAGTTTTTGATACAGACAGGGATATTAGGGTTTGATATCAGTGAGGGAATGTTTGATACAGACTGAGATATTGGGGTTTTGCAGGCATATAGGGGTTTGATATCAGGGCAGGAGTATTTGATACAGACAGGGATATTAGGGTGTGATATCAGTGAGCGAGTGATTGATACAGACAGGGAAATTCGGGTTTATGTGTGAGGGAGTGTTTATCACAGACTAGGGATATTTAGGTTTGTTATCAGTGAGGGAGTGTTTGATACAGACAGGGATATTGGGGTTTGATATCAGTGAGGGAGTGTTTGATACAGACAGGGATATCAGGGTTTATGTGTGAGGTAGTGTGTGATAAAGACAGGAATATTGTGGTTTATTTTCAATGAGGCAGTGTTTGATACAGACAGAGGTATTGGTGTTCATGAGTGATGGCGTGTTTAGTATGCACTAGGGATATTGTGGGTTTGATGTCAGTGAGGGAGTGTTTGATATAGACGGTGATATTGGGGTTTGATATCAGTGAGGTAGTGCTTGTCACAGGCAGTGATATTGGGGTTTATTATTAGTGAGGGAGGTTTGAGACGGACAGGGATATTGCGGGTTTGATATCAGTGAGGGATTGTTTGATATAGACATGGATATTGGGGTTTGTTATCAGTGAGGGAATGTTTCATACAGATAGGGATATTGGGGTTTGTTATTAGTCAGAGAGTGTTTAATACAAACAGAGATTTTGGGGTTGGATATCAGTAAGGGAGTGTCTGATTCCGACTGAGATATTGGGGTTTACTATCAGTGAGGGAGCGTTTGGTACAGACAGAGATGTTGGGGATTGTTATTAGTGAGGGATTGTCAGATACTGACAGGCATATTGGGGTTTGCTATCAGTGAGGGAGTGAATGATACAGACAGGCATATCGTGGTTTGTTATTAGTGACGGAGTGTTTGATACAGACAGGGATCTTGGTGTTTATTATCGGTGAGTGAGTGATTGATACAGACAGGGATATCAGGATTTATGAGTGAGGGAGTGTTTGATATAGACAGGAATATTGGGGTTTATTTTCAATGAGGAAGAGTTTGATACAGACAGGAGCATTGGTGTTCATGGGTGTTGGAGTGTTTTAGACGCACTAGGGATATTAGGGATATGATATCAGTGAGTGTGTGTTTGATATAGACAGAGATATTGGGGTTTATTATCAGTGAGGGAGTGTTTGATACGGACAGGGATATTGGGTGTTTGAAATCGGTGAGTGAGTGTTTGATACAGACAGGAATATTGGGGTTTGTTATCAGTGAAGGAGTGTTTGTTACAGACAGGGATATGAGGGTTTGAGATCAGTGAGCGTGTGATTGATACAGACAGGGATATCAGGGTTTATGAGTGAGGGAGTGTTTATTACAGACTAGGGATATTTAGGTTTGTTATCAGTGAGGGAGTGTTTGATACAGACAGGGATATTGGGGTTTGTTATCAGTGAGGGGGTGTTTGATACAGACATGGATATTGGGGTTTGATTTCAGTGACGGAGCGTTTGATACTGACAGGGATATTAGGGTTTAAGCTGGGATATTGGGGTTTTTTATCAGTCAGGGAGTGTTTGATACGGACAGGGGTATTAGAGTTTGATATCAGTGAGGGAGTGATGGAAACAGACAGGGATATTAGGGTTTTTGAGTGAGAGAGTGTTTAGTAGAAACTAGGGATATTTAGGTTTGTTATCAATGAGGGAGTGTTTGATACAGACAGGGATATTGCTGTTTGTTATCAATGAGTGAGTGTTTGATACAGACAGGGATATTGTGTTTTGTTATCAATGAGGGAGTGTTTGATACATACGGGGATATTGGGTTTTGTTATCAATGAGGGAGTGTTTGATACAGACAGGGATAATGGGTTTTGTTATCAATGAGGGAGTGTTTGATACATACAGGGATATTGGGGTTTGATAAAACTTGAGGGAGTGATTGAAACAGACAGGGATATCAGGGTATATGTGTGAGGGAGTGTTTGATACAGACAGGAATATTGGGGCTTATTTTCAATGAGGGAGTGTTTGATACAGACAGAGGTATTGGTGTTCATGAGTGATGGCGTGTTTAGTATGCACTAGGGATATTGTGGGTTTGATGTCAGTGAGGGAGTGTTTGATGTAGGCAGTGATATTGGGGTTTGATTTCAGTGAGGTAGTGTTTGACACAGGCAGCGATATTGGGGTTTATTATGAGTGAGGGAGTGTTTGATATGGACAGGGATATTGGGGGTTTGATATCAGTGAGGGATTGTTTGATATAGACATGGATATTTGGGTTTGTTATCAGTGAGGGAGTGTTTTATACAGATAGGGATATTGGGGTTTGTTATTAGTCAGAGAGTGTTTAATACAAACAGAGATTTTGGGGTTGGATATCAGTAAGGCAGTGTCTGATTCCGACTGAGATATTGGGGTTTGTAATCAGTGAGGGATTGTCTGATACAGACAGGCATATTGGGATTTGTTATCAGTGAGGGAGTGAATGATACAGACAGGCATATCGTGGTTTGTTATTAGTGACGGAGTGTTTGATACAGACAGGGATATTGGTGTTTTTTATCAGTGATGGAGTGCTTGATACAGACAGGGATAATGGGTTATGATATCAGTGAGTGAGTGATTGATACAGACAGGGATATCAGGGTTTATGAGTGAGGGATTGTTTGATACAGACAGGAATATTGGGGTTTATTTTCAATGAGGGAGTGTTTGATACAGACAGGAGTATTGGTGTTCATGAGTGATGGAGTGTTTTATACGCACTAGGGATATTGTGGGTTTGATATCAGTGAGTGTGTGTTTGAGAAAGACAGAGATATTGGGGTTTATTATCAGTGAGGGACTGTTTGATACGGACAGGGATATTGGGTGTTTGAAATTGGTGAGTGAGTGTTTGATACAGACAGCAATATTAGGGTTTGTTATCAGTGACGGAGTGTTTGTTACAGACAGGTATATGAGGGTTTAATATCAGTGAGCGAGTGATTGATACAGACAGGGATATCAGGGTTTATGAGTGAGGGAGTGTTTGGTACAGACAGGGATATTGGTTTACGTTTCGAGTCTTCATGACCCTTCGACAGGACTTGATTTCGAGTCCAGGAAAGAGTTGAAATATAAGCTGGTTTAAGGTGTGTGGGGGGGGGGGGGGGAGAGAGAGAGAGAGACAGAGGTGCTTGTGTAGACAAACAAGCAGTGATAGAAGCAGATCATCAAAAGATGTCAGTGACATTGGGACAAAAGAACACGTAGGTGTTAAAGTTAAAGTTGGTGATATTATCTAAACGAATGTGCTAATTAAGAATGGATGGTAGGGCACTCAAGGTACAGCTCTAGTGGGGGTGGGGGGGAGCATAAAAGATTTTAAAATATTTAAAAATAAGTGGGAAAAGAAAATCTGTAAAATTTATAGGGAAAAAAAAGGGGGAAAAAAAGGGGGGAAACAGAAAGGGGGTGGGGATTGGGGAGGGAGCTCACGACCTAAAGTTATTGAATTCAATATTCAGACCGGAAGGCTGTAAGGTGCCTAGTCGGAAGATGAGGTGTTGTTCCTCCAGTTTGCGTTGGGCTTCACTGGAAAAATGCAGTAAGCCAAGGACAGACATGTGGGCAAGAGAGCAGGGTGGAGTGTTCAAATGGCAAGCGACAGGGAGGTTTGGCTCATTCTTGCAGACAGACTGCAGGTGTTCTGCAAAGCGGTCGCCCAGTTTACGTTTGGTCTCTCCAATGTAGAGGAGACCACATTGGGAGCAACGAATGCAGTAGACTAAGTTGGGGGAAATGCAAGTGAAATGCTGCTTCACTTGAAAGGAGTGTTTGGGCCCTTGGACGGTGAGGAGAGAGGAAGTGAAGGGGCAGGTGTTACATCTTTTGCGTGGGCATGGGGTGGTGCCATAGGAGGGGGTTGAGGAGTAGGGGGGTGATGGAGGAGTGGACCAGGGTGTCCCGGAGGGAGCGATCCCTACGGAATGCCGATAAGGGGGGTGAAGGGAAGATGTGTTTGGTGGTGGCATCATGCTGGAGTTGGCGGAAATGGCGGAGGATGATCCTTTGAATGCGGAGGCTGGTGGGGTGATAAGTGAGGACAAGGGGGACCCTATCATGTTTCTGGGAGGGAGGAGAAGGCGTGAGGGCGGATGCGCGGGAGATGGGCCGGACACGGTTGAGGGCCCTGTCAACGACCATGGGTGGAAAATCTCGGTTAAGGAAGAAGGAGGACATGTCAGAGGAACCGTTTTTGAAGGTAGCATCATCGGAACAGATGCGACGAAGGCGAAGGAACTGGGAGAATGGGATGGAGTCCTTACAGGAAGCGGGGTGTGAGGAGCTGTAGTCGAGGTAGCTGTGGGAGTCGGTGGGTTTGTAATGGATATTAGTGGACAGTCTATCACCAGAGATTGAGACAGAGAGGTCAAGGAAGGGAAGGGAAGTGTCAGAGATGGACCACGTGAAAATGATGGAGGGGTGGAGACTGGAAGCAAAAATTAATAAATTTTTCCAAGTCCCGACGAGAGCATGAAGCGGCACCGAAGTAATCATCGATGTACCGGAGAAAAAGTTGTGGAAGGGGGGCCGGGGTAGGACTGCAACAAGGAATGTTCCACATATCCCATAAAGAGACAGGCATAGCTGGGGCCCATGCGGGTACCCATAGCCACACCTTTTATTTGGAGAAAGTGAGAGGAGTTGAAGGAGAAATTGTTCAGTGTGAGAACAAGTTCAGCCAGACGGAGGAGAGTAGTGGTGGATGGGGATTGTTCGGGCCTCTGTTCGAGGAAGAAGCTAAGGGCCCTCAGACCATCCTGGTGGGGGATGGAGGTGTAGAGGGATTGGACGTCCATGGTGAAGAGGAAGCGGTTGGAGTCAGGGAACTGGAAATTGTTGATGTGACGTAAGGTGTCAGAGGAATCACGGATGTAGGTGGGAAGGGACTGGACAAGGGGAGAGAGAAGGGAGTCAAGATAACGAGAAATGAGTTCTGTGGGGCAGGAGCAAGCTGAGACGATCGGTCTACCGGGGCAGTTCTGTTTGTGGATTTTAGGTAGGAGATAGAAGCGGGCCGTCCGAGGTTGGGCGACTATCAGGTTGGAAGCTGTGGGAGGGAGATCCCCAGAGGAGATGAGGTCAGTGACAGTCCTGGAAACAATGGCTTGATGTTCAGTGGTGGGTCATGGTCCAGGGAGAGGTAGGAGGAAGTGTCTGCGAGTTGACACTCAGCCTCCGCGAGGTAGAGGTCAGTGCGCCAGACAACAACAGCACCACCCTTGTCAGCGGGTTTGATGACAATGTCAGGGTTGGACCTGAGAGAATGGAGTGCAGTAAGTTCAGAGAGAGACAGGTTAGAATGGGTGAGAGGAGCAGAGAAATTGAGACGACTAATGTCGCGCCGACAGTTCTCAATGAAAAGATCAAGAGAAGGTAAGAATCCAGAGGGAGGGGTCCAGGTGGAGGGAGAATATTGGAGATGGGTAAAAGGATCCGTTGAACTGGGAGAGGACTCCTGCCCAAAGAAGTGAGCCCGGAGACGAAGACGGCGAAAGAAGAGTTCAGTATCATGCCGAGCCCGAAATTCATTGAGGTGAGGGCGTAAGGGTATGAAACTAAGTCCTTTGCTGAGCACTGAACGTTCAGCATCGGAGAGGGGAAGGTCAGGGGGTATAGTGAATACACGGCTGGGGCTGGGATTGGAAGATGGGGTGGGGACGGAGGGACAGGCTGGGGTGGAGGGTCCTAGATGGGTGTTGGTGTCGATGAGTTGTTGGAGCTTGCGTTCCTTAGCAGTTGAGAGAAAGAGAAAAAGTTTCTTGTTGAGGCGTCGGATGAGCCGAAGGATAAAATGAAACTGGGGGCACGCGCAGCTTTGAAAAAGGGTACGGCGGTGCTGCTGGAGGGAGAGGTCGAGTGTGTTCATACGGCGGCGCATGGCACTGAGTGTGGATTTCAGAATGTGACGGGAACAGCAGTCTGAGAAACGTTTTATGTCCCGGAGATACCGGTAATCCTGGGTGGGTTCGAAAGATGAGGGGTGGAATTTCAGTTGAAATCCACGTGGGGTAAGTCGGAGACGGAGGCAGTCACTGAGAAAGGAGATATGGCTGTGCAAGCTCCAACAACTCATCGACACCAACACCCATCTAGGACCCTCCACCCCAGCCTGTCCCTCAGTCCCCACCCCATCTTCCAATCCCAGCCCCAGCCGTGTATTCACTATACCCCCTGACCTTCCCCTCTCCGATGCTGAACGTTCAGTGCTCAGCAAAGGACTTAGTTTCATACCCTTACGCCCTCACCTCAATGAATTTCGGGCTCGGCATGATACTGAACTCTTCTTTCGCCGTCTTCGTCTCCGGGCTCACTTCTTTGGGCAGGAGTCCTCTCCCAGTTCAACGGATCCTTTTACCCATCTCCAATATTCTCCCTCCACCTGGACCCCTCCCTCTGGATTCTTACCTTCTCTTGATCTTTTCATTGAGAACTGTCGGCGCGACATTAGTCGTCTCAATTTCTCTGCTCCTCTCACCCATTCTAACCTGTCTCTCTCTGAACTTACTGCACTCCATTCTCTCAGGTCCAACCCTGACATTGTCATCAAACCCGCTGACAAGGGTGGTGCTGTTGTTGTCTGGCGCACTGACCTCTACCTCGCGGAGGCTGAGCGTCAACTCGCAGACACTTCCTCCTACCTCTCCCTGGACCATGACCCCACCACTGAACATCAAGCCATTGTTTCCAGGACTGTCACTGACCTCATCTCCTCTGGGGATCTCCCTCCCACAGCTTCCAACCTGATAGTCGCCCAACCTCGGACGGCCCGCTTCTATCTCCTACCTAAAATCCACAAACAGAACTGCCCCGGTAGACCGATCGTCTCAGCTTGCTCCTGCCCCACAGAACTCATTTCTCGTTATCTTGACTCCCTTCTCTCTCCCCTTGTCCAGTCCCTTCCCACCTACATCCGTGATTCCTCTGACACCTTACGTCACATCAACAATTTCCAGTTCCCTGGCTCCAACCGCTTCCTCTTCACCATGGACGTCCAATCCCTCTACACCTCCATCCCCCACCAGGATGGTCTGAGGGCCCTTAGCTTCTTCCTCGAACAGAGGCCCGAACAATCCCCATCCACCACTACTCTCCTCCGTCTGGCTGAACTTGTTCTCACGTTGAACAATTTCTCCTTCAACTCCTCTCACTTCCTCCAAATAAAAGGTGTGGCTATGGGTACCCGCATGGGCCCCAGCTATGCCTGTCTCTTTATGGGATATGTGGAACATTCCTTGTTGCAGTCCTACCCCGGCCCCCTTCCACAACTTTTTCTCCGGTACATCGATGATTACTTCGGTGCCGCTTCATGCTCTCGTCGGGACTTGGAAAAATTTATTAATTTTGTTGCTTCCAATCTCCACCCCTCCATCATTTTCACGTGGTCCATCTCTGACACTTCCCTTCCCTTCCTTGACCTCTCTGTCTCAATCTCTGGTGATAGACTGTCCACTAATATCCATTACAAACCCACCGACTCCCACAGCTACCTCGACTACAGCTCCTCACACCCCGCTTCCTGTAAGGACTCCATCCCATTCTCCCAGTTCCTTCGCCTTCGTCGCATCTGTTCCGATGATGCTACCTTCAAAAACGGTTCCTCTGACATGTCCTCCTTCTTCCTTAACCGAGGTTTTCCACCCACGGTCGTTGACAGGGCCCTCAACCATGTCCGGCCCATCTCCCGCGCATCCGCCCTCACGCCTTCTCCTCCCTCCCAGAAACATGATAGGGTCCCCCTTGTCCTCACTTATCACCCCACCAGCCTCCGCATTCAAAGGATCATCCTCCGCCATTTCCGCCAACTCCAGCATGATGCCACCACCAAACACATCTTCCCTTCACCCCCCTTATCGGCATTCCGTAGGGATCGCTCCCTCCGGGACACCCTGGTCCACTCCTCCATCACCCCCTACTCCTCAACCCCCTCCTATGGCACCACCCCATGCCCACGCAAAAGATGTAACACCTGCCCCTTCACTTCCTCTCTCCTCACCGTCCAAGGGCCCAAACACTCCTTTCAAGTGAAGCAGCATTTCACTTGCATTTCCCCCAACTTAGTCTACTGCATTCGTTGCTCCCAATGTGGTCTCCTCTACATTGGAGAGACCAAACGTAAACTGGGCGACCGCTTTGCAGAACACCTGCAGTCTGTCTGCAAGAATGAGCCAAACCTCCCTGTCGCTTGCCATTTGAACACTCCACCCTGCTCTCTTGCCCACATGTCTGTCCTTGGCTTACTGCATTGTTCCAGTGAAGCCCAACGCAAACTGGAGGAACAACACCTCATCTTCCGACTAGGCACCTTACAGCCTTCCGGTCTGAATATTGAATTCAATAACTTTAGGTCGTGAGCTCCCTCCCCCATCCCCACCCCCCTTTCTGTTTCCCCCCTTTTTTTCCCCCTTTTTTTTCCCTATAAATTTTACAGATTTTTCTTTTCCCACTTATTTTTAAATATTTTAAAATCTTTTATGCTCCCCCCACCCCCACTAGAGCTGTACCTTGAGTGCCCTACCATCCATTCTTAATTAGCACATTCGTTTAGATAATATCACCAACTTTAACTTTAACACCTACGTGTTCTTTTGTCCCATTGTCACTGACATCTTTTGATGATCTGCTTCTATCACTGCTTGTTTGTCTACACAAGCACCTCTGTCTCTCTCTATCTCTCCGCGCCCCCCCCCCCCCCCCCCCCCCCCCACACACCTTAAACCAGCTTATATTTCAACTCTTTCCTGGACTCGAAATCAAGTTCTGTCGAAGGGTCATGAAGACGCGAAACGTCAACTCTTTTCTTCTCCGCCGATGCTGCCAGACCTGCTGAGTTTTTCCAGGTAATTCTGTGTTTGTTTTGCATTTCCAGCATCCGCAGTTCTCTTTGTTTTTATCAGGGATATTGGTGTTTGTTATCAGTGAGGGAGTGTTTGATACAGACAGGGATTTTGGGGTTTGTTATCAGGGAAGGAGTGTTTGATACAGACAGGGATTTTGGGGTTTATGCAGGGATATTGGGTTTGATATCAGTGAGGGAGTGTTTGATACAGACAGGGATATTGGGGTTTGTTATCAGTGAGGGAGTGTTTGATACAGACAGGGATATTGGAGTTTGATTTCAGTGAGGGAGCGTTTGATACAGACAGGGATATTGGGGTTTAAGCTGGGATATTGGGATTTTTTTATCAGTGAGGGAGTGTTTGATACATACAGGGGTATTAGAGTTTGATTTCAGTGATGGAGTGATTGAAACAGACAGGGATATTAGGGTTTATGAGTGAGAGAGTGTTAAGTAGAGACTAGGGATATTTAGGTTTGTTATCAATGAGGGAGTGTTTGATACAGACAGGGATATTGGGGTTTGTTATCAATGAGGGAGTGTTTGATACAGACAGGGATATTGGGGTTTGATATTAGTCAGGGAGTGTTTGATACAGACAGAGATATTGGGGTTTGATATAAGTGAGAGAGTGTTTGATACAGACAGAGATATTGGGATTTGTTATCAGTGAGGGTGTGTTTGATACAGACAGGGATATTGGGTTTTGATATCAGTGATGGAATGTTTGATACAGACAGGGATATCAGAGTTTATGAGTGAGGGACTTTTAGTACCGACTAGGGATATTCAGGTTTGTTATCAATGAGGGAGTGTTTGATACAAACAGGGATACTGGGGTTTGATATCAGTGAGGGAGTTTTTGATACAGACAGGGATATTGGGGTTTGATACCAGTGAGGGATTGATTGATACAGACAGGGATATCAGGGTTTATGAATGAGGGCATGTTTATTACGGACTAGGGATATTTAGGTTTGTTATCAGTGAGGGAGTGTTTGATACAGACAGGGGTATTGGGGTTTGATATCAGTGATGTAGTGTTTGATACCGACTGGGATATTGGCGTTTGATATCAGTGAGGGTGCTTTTGATACAGACTGGGATATTGGGGTTTGATATCAGTGAGCGAGTGTTTGATACAGACTGGGATATTGGTGTTTGATATCCGTGAGGGAGTGTTTGATACAGACTGGGATAATGGGGTTTGATACCAGTGAGGGAGTGTTTGATACAGACTAGGATATTGGGGTTTGTTATGAGTGAGGGAGTTTTTGATACAGACTGGGATATTGGGTTTTGATATCAGTGAGGGAGTGTTTGATAAAGACAGGGATATTAGGGTTGATATCAGTGAGGGAATGTTTGATACAGACAGAGATATTGGGGTTTTGCAGGGATATAGGGGTTTGATATCAGGGCAGGAGTATTTGATACAGACAGGGATATTAGGGTGTCATATCACTGAGCGAGTGATTGATACAGACAGGGATATCAGGGTTTATGTGTGAGGTAGTGTGTGATACAGACAGGAATATTGTGGTTTATTTTCAATGAGGGAGTGTTTGATACAGACAGAGCTATTGGTGTTCATGAGTGATGGCGTGTTTAGTACGCACTAGGGATATTGTGGGTTTGACATCAGTGAGGGAGTGTTTGATACAGACAGAGATATTGGGCTTTGTTATCAGTGAGGGAGTGTTTGATACTGACAGGGATATTGGGATTTATCCAAGGATAAATGGGTTTGATATCAGTGATGGAGTGTTTGATACAGACAGAGATATTGGGCTTTGTTATCAGTGAGGGAGTGTTTGATACAGACTGGGATATTGGGGTTTGTTATCAGTGAGGGAGTGTTTGATACAATCAGGGATATTAGAGTTTGAAATCAGTGAGGTAGTGATTGAAACAAACAGGGATATCAGGGTTTATGAATGAGGGAGATTTTATTACAGACTAGGGATATTTAGGTTTGTTATCAGTGAGGGAGTGTTTGATACAGACAGGGATATTGGGGTTTGTTATCATTGAGGGAGTGTTTGTTTCGGACAGGGATTTTAGGGTTTGATATCTGTGAGGGAGCGATTGAAACAAACAGGGATATTAGGGTTTATGAGTGAGGGAGTGTTTATTACAGATTAGGGATATTTAGGTTTGTTATCAGCGAGGGGAGTGTTTGATACAGACAGGGATATTGGGTTCTAATATCAGTGAGGGAATGTTTGATACAGACAGGGATATGGGGGTTTGACATCAGTGAGGGATTAATTGATACAGACAGGGATATCAGAGTTAATGAGTGAAGGACTTTTAGTACAAACTAGGGATATTTAAGTTTGTTATCAGTGAGGGAGTGTTTGATGCAGACAGGGTTATTGGGGTTTGACATCAGTGAGGGAGTGTTTGATACAGACAGAGATATTGGGCTTTGTTATCATTGAGGGAGTGTTTGATCCTGACAGGGATATAGGGGTTTGATATCAGGGCAGGAGTATTTGATACAGACAGGGATATTAGGGTGTGATTTCAGTGAGCGAGTGATTGATACAGACAGGCAAATTAGGGTTTATGTGTGAGGGAGTGTTTATCACAGACTAGGGATATTTAGGTTTGTTATCAGTGAGGGAGTGTTTGATACAGACAGGGATATTGGGGTTTGATATCAGTGAGGGATTGTTTGATACAGACTGGGATATTGGGGTTTGATATCAGTGAGGGAGTTTTTGATACAGACTGGGATATTGGGGTTTGTTATCAGTGAGGGAGTGTTTGATACAGACTGCGATATTGGGGTTTGTCATCAATGAGGGATTTTTTGATACAGACTGGGATATTGGGGTTTGATATCAGTGAGGGAGTGTTTGATAAAGACAGGGATATTGGGGTTTGATATCATTGAGGGAATGTTTGATAAAGACAGAGATATTGGGGTTTTGCAGGGATATAGGGGTTTGATATCAGGGCAGGAGTATTTGATACAGACAGGGATATTAGGGTGTCATATCAGTGAGCGAGTGATTGATACAGACAGGGAAATTCGGGTTTATGTGTGAGGGAGTGTTTATTACAGACTAGGGATATTTAGGTTTGTTATCAGTGAGGGAGTGTTTGATACAGACAGGGATATTGGGGTTTGATATCAGTGAGGGAGTGTTTGATACAGACAGGGATATCAGGGTTTATGTGTGAGGTAGTGTGTGATACAGACAGGAATATTGTGGTTTATTTTCAATGAGGCAGTGTTTGATACAGACAGAGGTATTGGTGT